>VDFB02344362.1:0-63122 GCA_007258455.2 Sequoia sempervirens
GAAGAGCTAGATATGGCAATTTGAGATTCTGCATTCAATGAAGATTGGGATGCGCTAGCAATCTAGTCATTATCCATGGGGTCCAGGAAACTAATGCTTGCTGAGCCATTGGATTTCAGTGTGAAACTACTTGTGAAGAGAGTTGCTGATACACTAGCTTTGGAGGTAGCTAACATGGCTATTAATATTGCTAGATTTACTAAAGTAACTGTGGAAAGCCTCACCCTTGAGAGGGATGATTTTAGGAATAAATATCGTGAGCTCCTCAATAAATATGATAATAGTCAACATAAGGTAGCTATATTAGAAACTAAGTTAGCATTTTATAAGCAGAGGGGAGAAATGCAAAGAGAGTAGGGCCATGCCAGCTCAAGTCACCCACTTCCAGATTCTCCAATTGCATTTTCCCAACCTTCCCCTCAGGATCAAGCCTTGGCAATGGTTCCATATAATTTGGGCTAAGAGCCACTTTCAACAAAGGAACCAAGTAAGTTAGGTCCTAGTTCATTTGATGAACCTACAAAAGAACAAATTATTTCACAAATAGAAACATATATGAAGTTGTTGGAATAGGCACAAGACAAAATGTATGAAAATATCTCAAAGATTGTTCATACCGTATTGAAGCATTTAAACCATAAAATTAAGGCCAAACTAAATAGTGTTCATGCCAATTACTCCTTGATGTTGCGAGCAATAGGATTGTCTCAAAGAGATAAGGAGTTGGCTATGACAATCTTGAACAAGTGGATCCCAAGGGCTAAGCAATTGAAGCTTATAGTAGTTGGAGCTAGTCAGCATGAGGATAAATATCCTAAGGTGCTTCCAACATATACATTTGTTTGTGAACTTTGTGAACAAAAGTTCCAAGGATACATTGCCCCTTTGGAGCAGAAAATAAGAGAATTGAAGGCTCATTATGATTTGGTAGATTTGTCACTATTGCCAGATATTCAGCTCACCAATGATGAATTGAAACCACTGCAAGTGTGGAAAATGGAGATGGATGAAGTTATTGACTCCTGGGTGAATCAAATTTGTAAAAAAGTTGACATCAATACCTTTAATGATACTTTGGGAAAGTTGACATTTCTTATTAGCTTTTTGGAAGATTTTCACAAAGAATCCAATTATGTGATGACTAAGTACTCCCCATACAAGAAGATTTTAGATGAAATCATCAATTTCAATTGGCCAGCTAACGATGAGTATGAAGAATGGTGAAGGGTATTGGTTGGTTGAATGGGTCTATGAGTATGAATGTGAAGCATATATAATTGGTCAAGTATTGTACATGTCTAGCCTTTGAAATTGCAATGTGTAAAATATATGTTTCATAGGTAATATTGATTGTTGATGATGTGGAATGTTGACCGGGATGCTAATTCAATTTTTTCTTGGCATCATTTTGTCATTTTGCTTGATGGAATGGATAGGCTACAACATAGAAGATTATTCTTTTTGACATGTGCTCTTTCAAAGGCAAAGCTTCTTCTTGTAGCAAATGTAAATAATCTTTGTCTTATGTGTTTTCCCTCCATTTTTGAAGAATGCAAATATAACTAAATTAGGGAATATGTCTTGTAGCGGTCCAATTAGAATGTGACATATTCCCTAATTCAGTTATATTTGCATTACCTAGCCTTGGCCTTTCCTATCAACCTAGGAGAACATGCCAATGCTACCCTAAATTTTTTCTTGTCAATCATATAATCAAATTAACCCTAACAAGTGCTTGTCTTATGAATAAGTTTGGATTAAGTAGACCCTAAAATTGTAATCAAATTTTGAATGTGTTCAAAAGGGATAGAAAGGGGTGCTAACACCTTAGTTCAGGTGTTTTTATTGACAAATTTTATTTCCCATTTTTCTTGATCTCTAATTTCATAGATGTGTCAAATTTGGGTTAAGCGGTAATTAAATCCTAAAAATTAAATTAAATGAGTTAGCCTACACTTTATTTTATTATTATGTTCCACTATAAATATAAGAATTATTATTTCAAATTAAAGAGAGAAGAAAATTAATAAAAAAAATCTTTGCCAAAATACATCCATTTTTATAGATTTTCAAGGTGAATTTTAGAATTAATCAAGTTGACAAAATGATTGGATTTTGATGCCAATGGAAGGAAATGATGGAATCTAGGTTTTGGAGATATATTTTTCTTCCTTCAAGCACCTAATGACTTGTTTTCAAAGTGTTAAATCATCTTCTTGGTTTTTTATCTCCTTGCTAGCTGAAGTAACATATTTGAATATTTAGATTTTCCCTAATGTATTTGACTTTCTCTTGGGTTGATATTGATTTTATCATTTAGGAATCCTTCTCTAACATTCTTGAGTAGTATTATTGTCAATTTAGCTTATTACAACCTTAGATACACTTAATATTAGGAGTATACATATTTATTGGTCAATCAATTGGCTATTCATGGAGGTAGAAATACCAAAATAATGGTTTGACCAAGGAAACATCCTATAGACACCCATTTCCCCTTCTTTGCTATGATTTTATAGGTTCAAATTCAAAGATGAAAATTTTCAAAGCATAAGAGAAAAGTACAGACGTGTAGGTTTCAAGCCATAAGGTTGCAGAGTAGGATCTACATTTCTCAATTAGGGGTGCTAGTGCCCTTGACCTCCTAATTCAACTTCAAATTTGCAAGACAAGTGCACAAAAAACTTTCCTTCTTAGATCTATCTTTGGTTTGTGAATTTTGTATTTCGTGAATGCGAATAAATTGTATTTTTAGATTAGGTTGCATAGTTATTTAAATCAATTAAGTCCACATTAAATTCAATCAATTTTCAAGGCAACAAAAAATCTAGGTCCAGGGTATATTAGCTCTTTTTTAGGTTGTTAGCCAATCTTATCACCTTGTCATCTTGGCTTCTAATGTTGACACAAAGAAAGATTGATCTTAGTGATCAAAACACTAGGTCTAGGATCTCTTTTTCCACATCACGTTTTGGTGAACCCGACATATCCTACACTTATTTTTTTCCTAATATACTGTTCCTTAGATCTGAAATTTCCAACCAAAATAATTTTCCAAAATCGAGTCTATTTATGTTTGTAAAAAAGTGTGCTTGTATTGAAAAGAAGTGTATTTCTTTCTTTTTTGCAAAAATATTTGAAATAGTGTTCATTTAAATTTTAGTAATTCAGTAGATCTAGAGATAAATTCCATTTTTTTTTGAATTATTGCATGAATTGGTGGGAAATAATAGCATTTTTGAGAATATTGTAAACCCTATTTCATTGCATTAGGTCAAATTTTTACAAAGTTGGGGAATACAAAAAAAATCATATCAAACTTGGACTGCCATAGTCTCAAACCTTTGTTTATTATATCAAATATCAAACATTTAAAAACTTAAAAAGCTTATAACTCAGTTCTAGGGCACTAGTTCCCTTGATATGCTTAATTTTAACAAACTTTTAGATACAAACTAATATCTATCTTTTCTGTGCAAATTTAAAACTTGTTTATGAAAACTATGTTTGTAATAGACCTAATTTGGTGTGTTTGAGTATAACTCATCCTAAGGAGGATAAAGATAAAATTAAACCTTATAATTGATGTTCTAATTAATCTCTTGGATAAAGTAAAGTAATATGATAATTTTAGATCTCTTTCTACAAGTTTTCTACACATATAATGAGCCTTTTAGTAGTGATTATTTTGACATGTTAGATGAAGCCCTTGATGATTTTATCTCATCTAAATCATCCAATAAGACTCCAAAAGCTTCAAAATTTCAAATATTAATAAACACAATAGATCCAATTACACTATAAATGATTATTTACCCTCTATACAAAACTCAATAACAAAATCTACCTGTCCTTGTTATTGGATCACCTTCAAATAAAAATAAATCTCCCAGTCATATCTTAAAATTTGCAAGACAATTGGCTCAACATAATCACATACAACAAGATTTATTCCAACAACATCATTTCCATGTTGTTTCTCATACATACAACACAAGAAACAAAAATAAAATAAAATACACGTTGATCATTCCATCATCAATTCCATTCCTACAACCTATTCTTCCTCCCACACCTTGTTTACCTTAGCATAATGGTAAGGAATATGATCTTGTTGACATATTGGTGCTACTCCAACTAAGATTTTGTTGTGGGACTTGATTCAAACCTCACCTACCTATCATAACATGCTACAAGAGGATTTATAGAAGGTTTTTGTGCCACCTTATGCTAAGCCAAAAAATGTAGTAGCCTTACTTGAGGGTATGAATTCAAAAAATTTAGACATTTTCTTCCATCAAAGTGAACTACCTCCAATTGAAACTCAAAAGCTATATGATACTATAGACACTGAAAAATGTCCTAAACGATATCATACACTCGAATAAGGTTTACTAACATCATTTCCTCTCGAAACCCATCCTCTTTTCGCTTAATTGATTGAATTAACCTAGCTAATTAATTAATTACATCATTTTCATCCATTAACCTAATTCATTAAATTAGGTTAATTCCCCCCTTTCACGCTAACGGTTCATCTCATTAGATTAATTAAATAAAAGTATTTAATTTAAATCATCTTATTTAATTAAATAACCCTAAGTTATTTAATTAAATAGCATTTTCACCTTTCCCCCTTTCATTAAATCATTTAATTTAATGAATAACCCTTTAATTCTTCTAATCCCCTAATTGTGTGATTAAACTATTTTTCCTCTAAAAAGGGAATATTCCTTATCTCCTTTTTTGCATAGTTAAAATTTTCTTTTAATTTGAAAAATATCTTTATCCTCACCCATGAGAATATTCCAAAGAATATTCTCTCTCCTCCAATCATCTTACTTGGCTTCTTGAGCAAGCTAAGCTTGTGACCTCTTGGGCAAGTCACCTGGTGACCTATGTGTGCAGGTCAAAAGTGTGTTTGTTTGGAAGAAATGAGCACCCTTGATTGGAATCTCATCTTGCATTCTCATCCGTTGATGAGAATTCATGATCCATGTATCCTATTTCCTCCATCCTTGATCGTTGATTAAGCTTTTTGATCTCAACCATCAATTTCCCATTTTCTTTCCTATAAATAGGTCACTATTTGGAGACAAATAGATCAATCTTTCAATTATAAACTTATGCTGTTGAATTCACTTGCACTCACACTCTTATTTTACTCACTTTTAGCTTTTTTTAGTTCATTTTTAGTTGCATAATAGCTTAAAAAATCCATTAATGGCTTCCATGCATCCATCTTAGTTTGTTTATAAATTAGGGTTTCCATATTTTAGCTTAGAGTTAGCTTAGTAATTGCATAATTAGATCAATTTTAGCATAAAATCATGTTAATTTAGCTTGCATCATGTTCAATTTAGCATAATTCATGTTTTCATCAATTTATCACAATTGTTTCATCGATTCTCTTCAATAGAATCAACTGAAACAAGCTCACTAATCATAGGATTGGGAAAGGGTCATTGTTCCACATCAACATGACACTAATTCCAAAATAGGATAAGTTTTAAATGGGTTAGAGTAGGCATTTAACTATTTTCGTAGTTTTTAGTTTTTAGTTTCAATAAATGCTTAGTTTAAACTTTCAATTTGGATGATCTTGTTTGAGATTGAGGTTTAGTGGCTAAATTATTCTTTGATTCATCATGGATCAAGTATAATTGACCCACACTAATAATCCTCACTCCACAGATACCTAAATGATATTTATGGTCATTAATAAAATTAGGGTTAGGTGTACTCTTATTGATAATGGTTTAAGTCTTAATTTTGTAGCATAAATATTTTAAATAAGATTGGTGTGGAAAAAACACTCATTCAACCTGTTGCCTTATCTCTTCATGGTTTCAATAATGTTGGGAGGAAACAATTGGAACAATCACATTACTTATTAAGGTACGTCCTGTAGTTTTACTTACCCTTATCCATGTTATGCCAAATAGTTTCTCATATAACCTTCTCCTTGGAAGGCCATGAATAAATGATATGGGAGGAGTTCCTTCCACCCTTCATATCCTAATCAAGTATACATATAACATCAAGGTTTATATGGTGAAATATGATCCTAAATCCAAAATTTACTTACAAATTGAAATGGGACATAAGAAACATTTTAATATATTGATTCCTTCCTCAAAAATTGAACCTATTTATTTCAATGATAAGGACAAGGATGATTGCGACTTTCCCATGACTAAAGTCTTTGGAAATGATTGGGGCTTGTTATATTTTACACCTAATTTCATGGGAGAGTATAAAATCTAAAAATCTATGCCCGAAGAATCAAAGAAAGTTGTAGTGGCATCTACACACTCTTCAATGGACTCTCCTCAAACATGTAATTTTACAACTTCTAGTAATAAAAATGATACAAGTTATACGTACGATTTTGACAATTACAATCATGAAAAACCACCTTCTTCAAAGGAAACAAAATATATTTATGGAAGAGGATTTAAATTTTTATTTCAATTTGGTTATAATGGTAATGTTTGTAGTAAAAAGGAATAAGGTATCAAGGTACCTCTAGAATTGAACACACAAGGCATGAAAAAATGGTCTTGGTTATCATCCTTCAAAACCCACCAAAGCTTATTATAGACATTCGCTTAATGTGAACACGCTAAAAAAAGATCCTCCTAAGGTATTGGTCAATGTAGTTCATCCTAAAATGACAAGTACAATTTTTTTATTGGACATATTTCTGATTGATGAATCCTTAGCGAAATTTTAGGAATGTATGACAATTTATCTACTTATCATCATGATTGTGGATTTCCTTATTGTCTAAATGTTGATTCATAGTTTGGGAAAGACACTTGTATATCAGATGATATGGTAGATTATCAAGACATACCCCAAAATTTCCCTAATGTTCTAGGCCACAATACACTACTTGTAGGAGATAGTGTTGATGTCTCGATGGATCCATCTAACTCAGACAAGGTTATTTTAAATTGGAAACTGCCTTGACTCTAATGAACAACAAGAACTTTCTACACTTTTACATGAGTTTCCTAAACTATTTTCTTGGTCCTATTCGAATATTCCTAGTATAGATCCTAAGGTAGTCACACAACATTATGTTGCAAGATGATGCTAAACCAATGTGACAAAAACTTCATAAAATGAATGCTAAGGTGGATTTTTTGGTTAAGGTTGAGATTGAAAATCTTTTACAAGCTGGTTTCATCTGCCCTATCGACTATTAATTTTGGCTATCAAAACTGTGGTTGTCACAAAACCTGATAATCATATTTGAATGTGTATAGATTTTTGAGACCTTAATAAAACATCTTTAAAGGATGCTTTTCCTCTACCTAAAATAAATATGATTGTTGATTCAATCAATCGATGGGCATGCTTTACTTTCATTCATGGCTGGATTCTTTGGATATAATCAAATCTTTATCAATCCTCAAGACCAATGCAGAATTGCTTATATAACACCTTGGGGAACATTTTATTGGGTTGTCATGCCATTAGGATTAAAAGTGTTGGAGCAACATATTAGAGGGCTATGGAATTAATATTTCATGATTTTATTCATAAAATATTAGAGGATTATGTTTGATAATATCTTGGAAAAATCTATGTCACGTCAAGATCATGTTAAAATCCTAAATTTTTTTTTGAGTGAATTTGCAGATATAATGTGGTTGAATCCTAGAAAATATGTCTTCAGTATAGTGTCAAATTATTAGGCTTTATTATGTCACATTGGGATATTAAAGTGGAAACAAATAAAATTGATGCTACAATAAACATGCTACCTCCTAAAAACATCTCTCAAATTCATATTTTATAAGGAAAGATTTAAGCTATTTGTTGTTTTGTTGCATTATTGGCACAGATCATACTTTACTTTTCACTTAGTTGCTTAAGAAAAATATAATTTTAAATGAAATGAAGAGTGTCAAAATGCCTTTGATAATTTAAAGAAATATTTAGCTAACCCACCTATTTTACAACCAACTACCTCAGGACGTCCTTTTATTCTTTACATTTATGCTTCATCTAATGCTCTTGCTATAGTATTAGCCCACAACATGATGAGAATGGTAAATAACGTCCTATCTACTACATTAGTTGAACATTGATTGATTATGAAACATGGTATATGATAATAGAAAAATAATTTTTGGCTCTTATATTTGCTGCAAGTAAGTTGAGTCATTATTAGTTAAATGTTGAAGTGCATGTTATTAAAAAATTCGATCCATTAAAATATATTTTCTCCAAAATTGATCTTTTAGGACATTTGGCTAAATGAGTAATGTTAATGAAATTTGACCTAAAATTTATCTCCTAAAAGTTAATTAAGGGCCAAGCCTTGACCGACCATTCAATTGAGGCTCCGTCACCATTAGCTTTACCAAATGAAGAGTGGTTTCCCAATGATCATGTCTTGTCCTTAGAAGAAAATAAAACATGGGATTTATATTTTAATGGTTCTAAATGTCAAACTGGCTCTAATGCTAGTGTTATATTATTACCACCTTTAGGTAAGCCAATTCCCTTATCTTACTATCTAAATTTCTTGTGCTCTAATAACATCATGAAATATGAGGCTCTTATTGTTGGTTTGTGTGCATCATTGTCCCTTAATAGTCAACATCTTTGTATCTTTGGATATTAACAATTAATCATAAATAAATTAATAGATCTTATCAAGTAAAACATGATAAAATATCTCAATACCATGACCTAGCATTAGAGATATTAAAGAATTTTCTTTGTATACTATTGATAATATTCCACAAAAGATAATTGACATGTGGATGCGATGATAAGTGATGCCTCTCTTATATCCCTTGATGATTTGTCTATGGATTTTGATTTTAATATTCATAATCTCAAGCCACCATCAATATAAAAAAATGTTAAAGATGGAATAGTTTGTTGTTTAAATAGTTTAGAGGAATGGTACTCCCATATATTTTAATATTTGTGTGATGGTACTTTTCTTGATCCTACCATAAAAGCACTCTAGCTCATATCTGATAGCTCGCAATGCGATACATAATTTTGGTAAATGTCTTATGTTGAACACCTATAATATTGAGAGGGGGTGAATCAATATTCACTAAAATTCATCTACTTAAACATGCATTCAAAGCATATCATCAAACTTGTAGAAATAGAAAGGAATAATTAAAGCACACATCACACCAATAAACACAAGAACACTAGATTTACATGGAAAACCCTTGAAAGGAAAAAACCACGGTGAGGATTATCTCACTATATATTATAACTGGTTATAATGGATTTACAAAATGGTGGACTCACTAACCAAAAGAATGGCTCACTTCCTAGGATAGAAAGCGATAGAAGAAAGGGTGGCTCACTGCCAAGGATGAACTACTAACAATGCATCTATAACATGCTGAAGGAAAAATTCTAATTAAGCTCAGAAAACTAACTTTACACACTTCATACTTCACCATTATCACCTTTCACACTTCAAACTACATCAAATCTCACACACACTCTTAATCACATCCAACACCCTTCATCACATAATGAATTAACCTTGTATATATATACTGCAACCAACCAAAACATCAATTAGGTCAACCTAATTAGATAAAACATGCAACACAATAACCTATCAGCACAAAAACACAACCCACATGATTTGCGAAGAGAGAAAAAACATGTACCACACCAAGATAGGTTGGAATGAGCTATAATCACTCCCATGATTTTTCTCTATACACAATTCAACTTTGCATGACCCCAAAATCTTTAGGTCGGCACCACTGGTGAAGCAATTGTGAGTAGTTTGTGTTTTCATAGGTTTCAACAAGATTGTGTTTTCATTGATGAGAAAAATATTTTTGCAATAGTATATATAGTTGTTGGTATTGTCTATGCTATTGCATTAATGATGCTTTGATTAGTTGAATTATGTTGTCATTAGTAAGCTACTAGTTTCAACCTCTAGTGTTGCTTTGATAAGATTCTATCTATGGATGTATGGTTGAGTTGCTAGGTTGTAGTTGATTCTAGAATTATTGAAGATGATGAGGATGTGTCTCTGGTGCTTGGTTTCCAAGTGCTTTTGAGAAAATTTAATTAAAAGAGGAAACAATGAGTTGTCGTGTGTTCTGGGTTGAAGAGTAGTGTTTTGGTTTTTCTCTGCAGTTCTTCTAGGTTGAAGATTTGCTTGTGTGTTTTAGATATGTTGATAAGAGGTTTTTAAAGGTGTTATATCCATAATTTGGTGTGCTAGATTGTCATGTAGAAGAAGTTGTGTTCACCAGTGTGTGAACTGTATATTGCAAAGGTGTCTTGGAGAAATGTGTTTGCTTCACATTTCTTCATAGAGTGGTTTTAGGTCTTGCATAAATCTGGTGTTCTCTTGTGTATGGCGTTAATTTTATTTCAATTTTGTCATTTTATTTTCATGCTAAATCATTATAATAGATTAAGGGTTAATTTAATGAATGTGGATCTGAATGTTTATGAGGTGTTTGAAGTTTTAAGGTACAACTAATTCACCCCACTCTCAGTTGTCTTGTGCATTCAACAATTGGTATCAGAGCAAAGTTCCTTGGAAGAAGGCTTAATTGCTTGAGGTGGATCTAGGATGACACACAAGAAAGATATTTCTGTGTTTGATGGAACAAATCATGAATTCTAGAAGATAAGGATGTAAGGTTTTATGGTTTCTTGGATTTGATGTCTGAAAGTCTATTGAGAATGGATATATTGCACTTGCAAATGGTCCAAGTATTGATGCTGAGATCAAGGCCTATGGAAGCAATGGTAAAGCAAAGTATGCTATCTTAAATGGTCTTGCTATTTTAAATTAGTGAAAGTTATGAATTTGAAGAAGGGTATTGGAAAATACAATGGGGTAAAAGCACAAACCTATGTCACACTTTATAAAGGAATCAGCCAACAACAAAAAAAATTCTAAACTTCGACCACATAAAAGTGGTATTTATGTTTTGAATTTCAAAATGGTGTAAACTAATGAAATGTAGAACTTTTGATGTCGTTTATTCCTGTAATTTTTAAAATTTTAAAAAAAATTGTTTTCATTATGTTTTTATCAATTTAAGGGAAAATTTTGGAATGCTGAAAATTTCAGAAAAGAGTGACTTCATGGGCCGTCAAGAAACAAATTGAAAATACTTCATTTCTCCATATTTTCTTCTTCTCCAAATAGGTAACTTCAATATCTTGTGCATGGAAAAAAAATCACATTTTGATGTATATTTTTCTCTTAATAACGTTTTAAAGTTAGACATGTCAGAATTCGATAGTTTTCACGGCCATCAACTATTTTCATTTTTTTTAATCATTTTCAAAAAAAAAAAATTTTTTGAAAAGACTCTCTTCCTCCCCATATAAGATTTAAATTTTTTTAATAAGTTTTCCTATCTTTTTTTTAATTTCTAATCAACCTCTTTTTTTATTTTTAAAACCTACTTGCATTATTTTAAAAATAAAATATATTAAAACTAATCAAAATATTAAAAAAATTATTTATTTAGATTCTCCATTCCGAGCTCTACAAAATAGTATTTTTATTTTTTGCAGAAAGATCATTCTGACTAGAGAAATACTCTGCCAAAGTTGAATGTTTCAGAAAATTCTGAAAAATGATGAGTTGGCTGCCATGTAGGATGCCAACTAGACATTCTCATCTGAGAGGGTTTCAACCGAGAATGTTTCGGCCGAAACCTACTCGGCCGAAAATTCCTTCATATTTTCTTAGTATAAATACTCGATACGCTCACTTTTTCCTAGTTTTTGGCCAGGTGTATTTGCCCGATAGGGTTTTAGCCAAAACCCTATCGGCCAAAAATGTGCCTGCCACATTCTCGCCACAATGTTTTTAGCCGAAAGTGGCTTGACCTAATGTCTTCTGGCCAAAAATTGTTCACTCGAAACCATTTATTTGGCCAAAAGTGTGACACACTATTGTGCTTTTACCCAATTGTAAGTTTCCTTTCAAATGTTTTAGCTGTGGAAATATAGGTCATTATGCTTCAAAATGTCCAAATAGAGCTTTGACTAACATAAACAAGGAGAACAAAGGTAAGATGATTAAGAAAAGTTATTATGTTAGAGAAGATGCAAGTATTTTTGATGATGAATTTGATTATGGAGATGATGATGATGGTGAATGCTTGTTCATGGCTTTGAAAGATTAATCTATTTCTACTAACTTTGAGAGATGTGTGAAGGAAATTCCTCTAGAGATAAAGGATAAGATTGAAGGTACTTTGGTATCTTCTTTTCATGCTAGATAGGAGAAGAAATACTGGATCATTAACAGTGGATGCTCTAATTATATGATCGGTGACAAGAGTAAGTTTGTTAAACTTGAAAAATATGGAGGATGTGTTAGATTTGGTGATGATACATTTGCTAAGATATGTGGAGAAGGTTCTATTAGTTTTTATGGAAAGTGTAATAATGATGATGTTTACTATGTTAAGGGTTTAAGGAATAACCTCTTGAGTGTTGGAAAAATGTGTAGCAAAGGATACACTATTATGTTTTAGAATGATGGATGTGATATCAGAAAAGGCTTCGGGGCTGTGATTGCTATTGGAAGGATTGATGGAAATGTTTATCAACTTAAGGGTGTTGATGGTCATTGATTTATGACTTAGATTAATGAAATCTAGCTATGGAAAAGGAGGATGTGTCACATCAATTTTGATAACCTAGTAAGAATAAGTTCTATTCAAGCTATGAGAGATTTTCCAAAGATTACAAAGCTTGTCAAATTGGAAAGCAAGCAAGAAGAAGCTTCAAATTCAAAGAAAAAATCTTCTACCAGACTATTGGAATTGGTACATATAGATCTTTGTGATCCTACAAGAGTCAAAATTCTTCAAGGTGACAAGTATTTTATGAAATTGATTGATGATTATTCTAGAATGACATGGGTTACTTTTTTCAAAGAAAAATAAAAAGCTCTAGATAAGTTTAAAGAATTTAAAGTTCTGGTTGACAATGAAATGGATATGAAAATAAAATGAAAGAGGTGAAGAGTTCACTTCCAATGAGTTTAACATCTTTTGTAAGAATCATGGCATAAAGAGGCACTTTTTTTCCCCTAGGACTCCTCAGCAGAATGGAGTGGTCAAAATAAAGAATATGACTATTCAAGAAGCTACAAGGACAATGATGAAAGAAGAAAATCTACCAGAAGTCTACTAGAGAGAATTAATTCAAGTAATTCATACTACTATTTATATACTTAACAAAGTCCAAGCAAGAGAAAACAACACAAAAACTCCCTATAAACTATGGTATGGAAGGATCTAAACTGTCAAGTACTTAAAAGTGTTTGGAAGAAAATGTTATATTAGAAGAGATGAAGAAAACTTAGAAAACTTTGATGCAAGGTCTGATGAAGGTATCTTCCTTGGATATACTACTCGAAGCAAAGCTTACCAATGCTACAAGAGATTGAGAAATATTTTTGAGAGTGTCAGTGTCAAGGTTGATGAAGGTTTATAGAAAAATTTAGTGGTGATAGATGGATATGATTTAGATGAGTCTTCTCACAAAGAAGAAGAAAAACATAAAGAAAAAGAAGTGTATATTGAAGAGGAAGAAGCTCTAGAAAAGACTCCTAAAACTTCTAAGTATGTGTAAAAGAATCATTCTAAAGACTAGATCATTGGAGATAAGAGAAGAGGTATACTGACATGAAAGAAAGCTGCTGAATAATAGGAAAATGTATGTTTACTTTCTGAAGTTGAACCTAAAACAACAATTGAGGCATGCAAAGATGAATATTGGATCAAGGCTATAGAATTATTATTATTGTAGATTGAGAAGAATCAAACTTGGGATCTTTTCCCAAGACCAACAAACAAAAATGTGATTGGAACTAAGTGGGTATTTAGAAACAAACTAAATGCGAATGGAGAAGTGGTAAGGAAGAAGGAAAGGATTGTGTGTAAGGTCTACTCACAAGTTGAAGGAATGGATTTTGAGGAGACATTTGATTTGGTGGCAAGAATGGAATCTATCAAGATGTTTTTGGATTTTGAAACACACAAGAATTTCAAACATTACCAAATGGATGTGAATTCTACTTTCTTGAATGGTAAATTGGAAGAAGAGGTATACATAGAAAAACTAGATATGGTCTACAGATTAAAAAAGGCATTGTATGGATTGAAGCAAGCTCCTAGAGCTTGGTATGGAAGGTTGGATAGTACTTGATATAGCAAGGATTCAATAAAGGTATCACAAATAGCAATCTTTACTTTAAAGTTGAAAACACTCAAATATTGATTGTGGTTGTATATGTTGATGACATAATCTTTGGAGGCAATGAAGCTATGTGCAAGAAGTTTGTAGAGGAAATGAAAAAAGAGTTTGAAATGTCTATGTTTGGGGAGATGAATTTCTTCCTTGGAATATAAATAAATTAGACAGATAAAGGTATTTTCATTTCACAATCAAATTATGCCAAATAAATGTTGAATACATTTGGAATGGAAGATTCTAAACTAGTATGTACCCCTATGGTTACTAGTTGCAAGATGAGTAAGAATGATGAATCTCCTTAGGTTGTTTAGAGCAAGTATAGATCAATGATTGGAGGAAAGATATACCTAACTGCTACTAGACCAGATATCATGCATGTATCTTGTCTTGTGGCTAGATCTCAAGAAGATCCTAGAGAGTCACATGTTGCAGTAGTGAAGAGGATATTCAGATACTTGAAGTGAACTCTAGATTATGGCTTGTGGTATCCAAAGGATACTGATTTTACTTTGAGTGTTTAAATAGATGCAAATTAGGTTGGTTGTGTAGATGAAAAAAAAGTAAAAGTGGTGGTTTATTCTTTCTTGGATGCATATTGGTGTCATGGCTAAGCAAGAAACAAGATTCAATATCTTTATCTACTGTAGAGGCAAAATACATTACAACAACATCTTGTTGCACACAAGTGTTGTGGATGAGGTGAATATTGAAGGATATTAGAATGGTATATGACGAATCAATGTCTATCTTTTGTGACAATACAAATGCTATCAATATTTCAAAGAATCTAGTAATTCATTCAAGGACAAAGCATATCTCAATCTAGTATCACTTTTTGAGAGAGAAGGTTGTAGAGAATGAAGTGAAGCTTGAATATGTTTCTACAAAGGATTAGATTGCTGACATATTTAGTAAGGCTCTTCCTAAAGATACTTTTTATTATCTCTGAGAGAAGTTAGGGTAATTTCCTCTCCTTCTTTGAACTAGATGCATAAGGGGATGCATCAGTTTAGTGGATCTCAAGAATCATTCTTTGGTTTGGATTGATGTTGGTGGCTACCTCTCAGGGGAGTAAGTAGTGGCATTATTGGTTGTTGCATTCAGAGAGTGAGTGTTGTCATTATGTAGTAGTTGTTGATTAGTGCAGTATGGTGTGTGATCCTAAGGGGGGTATACTGAGTAGCAAAGGAAAGATAGTTGCAGAGCAGTTGTGAGAAGGTCGATTGATGTCAAAGGAGAAACATAAGTAATGTAAATATTTTGTCCTTTTCCATTGATGTGAAAAGGGGAGAATGAAGCATGTGAAAAAGACAGGTTGAAAGGAGGAGAGTGAGTAATGTGAAAGAGAAAAAGGGCAAGTCATGTGAGAGAAAAGAGAAAAGGAAATAGGTATGGAGCACAAAGCTGTTATGTTTGTTGTTGATGGTTTTTCACATCATGTGTTTCCATCAATGACAAAGGGGGAGATTGTTGCAAGTATGAGAAGTTGGTGTTGTCATTGATGTCAACAAGATTGTGTTGTCATTGATGAGAATATTTTTGCAAGAGTATATGTAGTTGTTGGTGTTGTCTACGTTGTTGCATTAATGATGCTTTGATTAGTTGCATTATGTTGTTATTAGTAAGCTACTGGTGTCAACCTCTAGTGTTGCTTTGATAAGATTCTATATATGGATGTATGGTTGAGTTTCTAGGTTGCGGTTGGTTCTAGAAATACTAAATATGATGAGGATGTGCTTCTAGTGCTTGGTTTCCAATTTATTTTGAGAAAAATTGATAAAAAGAGGAAATAATGAGTTGTAGTGTGTTTTGGGTTGAAGAGTAGTGTTCTAGTTTTGCTCCACAGTTCTTCTAGGTTGAATATTTGCTTGTGCATTTTAGATATGTTGATAATAGGTGTTCAAAGGTAGTATATCCATAATTTGATGTGCTGAATTGATGTGTAGAAGAAGTTGTGTTCACTAGTGTGTGAACTATGTATTGTAGAGGTCTCTGGGATTTTTTTTTTGCTCCGCGTTTCTCCATAGAGTGGTTTCAAGTCTTGTAGATTTGAAGGTGTGCTAATAGTGTTGGTATCTTTCTTTAGTTGAAGTTGTTTGATGTTTGGCGATTCAAAAGTTAGTTTCTTGAGTTATAGTGTATGGAAAATTAGTTTGAGTGTACTAGGTGTGTACATTCTTTAGGTGAAAATTTCTATGGAGGAGTTTTTTAGATTTTAGGGTGTTTGTGGAATATTCCAAATTGTGTTCAAGTGAAATTTGCTGTTCATGAGTGATTTTTGGATCAAAGGAAGCATGCATTTAATTTTTTTAATGTTGATTAT
Source organism: Sequoia sempervirens (assembly GCA_007258455.2). Taxonomy (NCBI): domain Eukaryota; kingdom Viridiplantae; phylum Streptophyta; class Pinopsida; order Cupressales; family Cupressaceae; genus Sequoia; species Sequoia sempervirens. The sequence continues at coordinate 16,580 of VDFB02344362.1, forward strand.
TTTTGGAAGATGGTCAACACTCCCCTTAGGATTTGTGACATGGACTAACCACCTCTTGTGGATCTGTTAACTCTGGTAGTTGTATAGGGAATTAACAGGTTGATCTTTTGGTGCAATGACAATCATGGGGCCAAAAATTGGTATTAGAGACAAAGGTGTCAGGTTTGAATCCCCTTAGCTTGCATTAAGGGGGAGATTGTTGGAAAATGGTCAGTGCTCCCCTCAGGATTCATGACATGGACTAACCACCTCCTTTAATATGAAAAAAATCACTAGATTCCATTATCAAATAAAGAAGCACCATCATAGACACTTCCTTAAGGCATTAAACCCTGTCATTGATTAGATTCCACCATAGATTGAGAGAAACAAAATAGACTAAGAGTATTACACATTGAGTGACTATTTCCATAAACTCTGACATAACTTTGTCTACTTCTTAAAGAAATTTACACTATCAAGAGTAGTGAATTTTGAATCAAATCCTCTAATAAGAACAACTGAAATATTGAAGAGCACTCCATCAAGCTGATAATATTGTCTACACAGTTGGACCATAAGACTACTAGATTTTACTTTACAGTTGTGAGGATTGTCACCCTCTATTAAGAAACTACTTGTGAAGACCACTCTGACACCATAGAGATAAATAGACTATTATCATGATGAACATATGATTGAGCATCCAATTTTAAAGATTATCACCACTTAAATATGACTAGATAGTCATATCAAGATGACATTGAGCAAAGCACAAGTATACTTGAGTAAACACAATATTTTGCTTGTGGTGAATGCTTTGGAGGATAGTTTCTTGAAAAATGGGGTTGGTAATAGTGATTATAATGTTCCTTTTCTTATTTGTAGAGGTATGGTATCAATATTTCATTCAAATATTTTCATTTTGACAATACAGTGAATAGTCATTTTGCTCTTGATCCATGTGACAGTGGAACCGTAGTAAACAATCCTCCTCTTTAATAGTGAACAGTTTATCTTTGAAATACTTCTCATTGAAAGTCAATAATAAGATGTATTCATTAGTGTTTTGAGATAGTTACTTGAATCATCTTGTGCTTGTGACAATGATGCTTATCTCTTGCAAATTTTGTTTTATCGTTGCTCGGTGATCTTTTTTAGTTGAGAGTTTTGGTGACAAGACTTAAACACTCTTTACTATGTCATAACAGTGATCTTTTGATTGTCAATGGTTCTTTATGTACAATATTTTTGTTACTGAGTCAGTATTCTAGTATCTTTTTGTGCTTGAGATAGGATAATATTCCTTCTTGTTGATTTGAGATGTATTGTGCTAAACTATTTAGTGCAGTTACTTTGGACTTCTTGAAGGAAGAGAAATATCCTTGATGTAATGGAAAATTTGTATGATAGTGAATGGGAGTTTGACATGATAATGGTTGGAGGCCTGGAATGGATACTGTGCATGTCGGTCTTAATTCCTTAACAATGTTTTTTTTGATAATTTGTCTTCATAGAGGGAGCAAGTTTTATTGTTACATCAGTGCAATGTCCTGATTGTTTTTTTCTCATCTATTACTACAGATAATGAGTTTGTTTTCTTAGTCAAAACTATGTTTACAATAGTGCAATGTCCTGATTGCTTTCATGGGTGGTATAATAGTTCTAATACTTGAAAGTGTTGGTGCTATGGTATGGTAATTTGAATAGTTCTTTGAGGATGATAGTGCTTGGTGCTCTTAGACAGTGTATGACAGTTGTTATTTTATTGCTTGGAAAATAGAAGGGAATAGTATTTTTGCAACTTTTGAATGACCATGCTTAGTTCCTTTGTCATTGTTGTCAAGGGGGAGAGAAAAAGAGCAAAGGGTGCAAATAAGGTGAAAATTTTGTGAAGTTGACATCAATGTCAAAGGGGGAGTTTGTTGCATTGGAATTTATTTGTCATTGATGTGAAAGCTTGTTGCATGAAGGATTGTTTAATTGTTATCATTGGCATTGGTATCGATGGGTTACTTGCATTGCATAATCAATAATTTGGTGCTTCAAGTCAAGATCATTTCATCAAGGTTTCAAGATATCAAAGCTTCAAGGTACTATAAGGGCATCAAGGTATTTCAAGTTACTATAAAGAAATTAAGGTATCAAGACAAAAGGTAGCATCAAATCTTTGAAGGATTCAAAACCCTAATATGTGTTCTCATCAAAGTTTATTATTCTTGGTTGATATAAGTGACATACTTTTCTGCATCAGGAGCTTGAGAATGTGTTGATATAAGTGACATGAGCTTGGAGTGTTTAATGCTTAATTAGTAGTGATTCAAGGTTGTTTTCAAAGAGTTTAGGGTTTATCTTTTGATGTTATCTTGATACTAAAAACCTAATTAGAAGTTTGTTCAGTGCAAACTTTCTAATAAAGTTTCTTTTTATGTATTTGATTAGTGATTGGGTATAGCAAGTGAAAATTATTTTAATTAACTTGCTCAAGGTTCTTAAGTCATCCTTTAACTAGCCTCTCCTTTTGAAGCAATAGGTTGAGCAGGTTATAGTTCTTGGTTAAGACATTTAAAATGAAATCAAAGGCCCATTTTTGAAGTGAAATTTGGTGGGTTCACAAATCAAGGGTTCTTGTTTAAACATCTAAATGGTTACTTCAAATGTATTTACTTTGATAGGCATAGAATTTGAAGTGTTTTTACTGCTTTTTGTGCATTGTTTTAGAAAAAATAGTTGGTTAGAGTAGTTTGAGGTTGGATCCAAAGAGATAGAAGGTGTAATTGTTGGAATATGTTGTCATTGATGTCAAAAGGGGATTAGAGGAGAAGTGTGTTGGTCCTGTGTAGAAGTGAATATAGCTGTCATTGATGTCAAAAGTGCAAATCATGCAAAGGAGATTATTGACATGATGAAAAAGGATGAATGTGAGAGTAGTGGATCTGATGGGTAATTAGGAAAAATATTTGATATTGGTTTTTCAAGAAGCATTCCAGTTATGTGCTCTACAGGTTGAGAAAGTGAAGGATGCACCCAAGAATGAATTATATTTGCCTTTAGGTTGTAGATCACTTAAGTGATAACTTATGTCATTCATCTCATGGAGGTGACTAGTCCCTTTGCCTAGCACTTTAAGGTTATACATTTCCATCACTTCGACGAAAAATGACTTCTTCTTTTTATGTTGTGGAGTTCAAAGTTTTCTTAACCTATGTTGTGGGGTTCTCAAGTTTTGAAACCTTCCAACTTAGTGATCTCTTTATTGTTGGCGAGAGTGAATGGAGTCGCGGGGTTCTAAGTTTTCCTAACCTATGTTGTGGGATTCTCAAGTTTCAAAACTGTTGGTGAAATTAATTATTTAATTACACTTTAGCATAAGTTTACTTAGGCATATTTTATTTCCTAGGTTAATTATTATCCTTATCTAGTTGAGCTATCTTTTTGCTCAAGATAAGATTAGGGTTGTGCATGATTTCCTTTTCGAAGGATTTTGTATTATTTGTAAAATAATTACTTTCAATAATCATTATTCTAGTTTTGCTTGCACATATTGGCTCTGAGGGTTTACAAAACATCTCTTTTTTTTGTTCTGAATATCTATTACATGTGATAGGTGATTTTATGCAGGTGATTCTTGGGGACTGTGAAGTTGGTTTTTCAACTTCTATATGGTATCGGAACTCCAGACTTGTGGCTACCTGTTCGTGATTTGAAGATATTCTCTCATAGTGTCTTTTTCTGTGTAAGGTTTTCAATCCAGGCTGAATTTTTGTGGATCTAGCGGTACACAATTTTTTTGTACATTTTTGGGCAAAATGAATGTAACCATCGTGATCAGAGTGCCCAAAAACCTAGAAATGCCTTTTGTTTCGTCGATTTTGGCGAAAGTTAAAAAAAGGGAAAAAAAATTTAGCCCCAAGGCTGTATGGCCCTAGGGCATGCTGATCGAGGTCAGAAATTGCAAAAAAAATTTAAAAATAAAAAATAAAAAATAAAAAATCATTTAGATTTTTGGCGCTGCCAGTTATTTTGGAGGTTGCCGCGCAACAGCCACTAAGTGACCACTAGGCGGCTGCCCGCTAATTGCTTCTTAGGTTGTGCCACCTTCTTTCGCCACTGGCCAGGTCTTTAGCACCCACCACCTATTTGATTCAGCCCCTGTGGGCTTTGAGGCTTCTCTCATGGTCTTATCGGGGACCGCCGGCTAGTGTAAGTCCTTGAGGGCTCCTCTGCTGCTTGTGGTCACGTGGGGACTGAGAGCTAGCCCTTGTTCCTGTCGGTAGATTCAACACCCGCCCTGGTCACATGGGTGACCAAGGGCTTCACCATAGGCCTTTCTAGCCCTAAGAGCCAGCGGACGGTCACGTGCAAGACTGAGGGCTAGAGCCAGGGGGCCGACTTTTTGCTCCTCTTTAGCATTAAAAGTGCCTTTTACAGGCCTTTTTTTAATTGCTCATAACTTTTGCAAACAAAGGTCTTTTTTTGAAAACAAGATATCGTCGAAAAGCTGGTTCGACACTCTTTCTAGTGGTGGAGGTTTTATTTTTTTATTTTTTAGTCTTGATGCTTTTTTCGCCTGTCAAAGCTAGAAGTTGTTGTTTTCACTACGAGAGGCATAACTTTTGTGTCCTGACTCCGTTTTTCAAAAAAAAATACACGTTGGAAAGCTGGTTCAGTGCTCTACATAGTTATTAAACCTATTTTTTATTTTTTTTTACCAAGTATATGATATTCCTATTTGATCTCAGCCTTTACCTTTTCAGTTATTTTCTTGGGAAGCGTGTAATTAGGCTATTTTTTTGAGATCAACGAGCATTGTTTTTTTATTTGAGAGTATATATTGCTATTTTATGTCATGGATACACTTAATATTGCACCCCTTACTTCATTCAACTATTTTGGTTGGAAAAAACAAATGGATATTCACTTGAAACACAAAGGATTGAACAGGGTAACCATGGGTACATAAATTGAACCTATAGGTGCTACTAAAAAGAGAAAGTGGTTTAATAGATGTGATGAAGCTTATGGTACATTATGTATATCTCTTTCATCTGACCTTATTTTTCATATTGAGTCTTGCACTACATGAAATGAGATATGGACTACTTTGGAGTCTTTGTTTGGGAAGTAGGATACTATGAGAGGGTTTCAGTTAGAGAATGAGCTTATTGGCTTAAATCCTAGGGATTTTGATAGCATCCAGGATTTTTTCACCAAACTCAAGTCTCTTAGATTGCAGTTGTCATAGTGTGGTGTTCAAAAGGAAGATTCTTAGTTGATATTGTCCATTCTTTCTAAGCTTGGACTAGATTATTCAATTTTTGTATCTACCTTTTATGCCACTAGGGATGCACTTGGTACGGGATTCAATATGCCATCTCTTGATGAATTTTATTCATCTCTCACTCGAGAGAAAGCTAAGTTAGCCAGCATGGGCATAGTGAAACCTTCTTCCTCATCACAAGAACTTATTGCATCACAGGAGCCCAGAGATCATAAGGCTTCTACAAGAAAAGGAAAGAAACATAAACAAAAGGATTCCAAACCTCATGAGTAGCAAAAGGAGTCCTCAGATTCATCCTCCTCTTCTAAGGGGAAATCATCTACAAATGAGAAAAATACATGTGCATATTGCAAGAGAGAAGGACATGTAGAACATAATTGCTACAAGAAGGACATTGGTGAGCCGAAACATCTTCAGAAACATCAGATTGATTTTCCTTCTAGGATGTCTACATCATCTTCTTTCGTCATTCTTCTTCTTTAGAACAACATGACAGGGGCACAAATGGTTTACCTACTTCATCAGATATGAAGGGACATGCTCTTTGTGCTTCTTCAGGTATTGGATCAGGGAGATGGCTTCTAGATTTAAGAGCATCTCATCATATGGCATCTTCACAGTCTATGTTCACTTCCTTTGAGCCTTGCACTATGTCTCCCATTTTGATGGGAAACAACACTTACATGAGTGTTACAAGGAAGAGGTCTATTAGTTTTGGGGACCACTCCTTTCAGGATGTCTTGTGTGTCCCTCACATGACAAACAACCTTCTTTCCATTTATCAGATCACACATGGAGGCACTGGGAGATATGTGGAGTTCACACCTGATTTGGTTATCATTAGAGACTTGGAGAGTAGAGCAATTATTGCTATTGGGATAGTGGATCACTCATCTCAGTTGTATTCCTTTACCAATTTTGCTACTAATGGTGCTTCTATTCCTACAGCTATTCCTCACACTTCTAGTGTGCATCATCATTTAGAGGAGAGATTTTTCTTCTTGAACATTGGTGTTCTCACTTCAGATCCTATTCTCGAGCCTTCCCTTCCATCTTCTCCTCCTCTTGTTGCTATTGTTGTCACTACCGATGTGGCTTATTCTATTTCAGTGCAACAAGATCCTATTGATTATCCATCTCTGGAGGCTACTCTTGAGTCTTCACCTACTTTGAATTCTTCATTGGTTGAGGTCACACTTGCTTCTGTGGAGACATCTTGGGCTACACCTACTTCACCTTCAGAGATTTCTTTCATTCGTCCTCTTCCCTCTCACTTCTTTCAGGAGATGCAGTTTCTTCAGTTCTTTTGGAGCTACTTCATTCTGGGGGGATCTGTGGTCTCTTCTTTCCTCTCTTATGGGGGGGGTTCTTTCATGTATCTTTGTGATGGATGGTGTCCTTGGAGGGTCTTATGAAGTCCTCCATATTTCATCACTTAGTTAGTTTATTGCATTCTATTTTGGGGAGGAGTTTTGTTCCCATGTGGTTTTCTCCTTTACCCCGTTTGATTTAGTTTGCATTAAATTTGTAAATGAGTACCTGATTTGGCCTTGTTGCCAAGACTCATCTCTTGCATAATAATTTTCTTCTCCCTAAGTTGCACTTATGGGGGGGTGTTGGTGTAATTAATTATTTAATTATACTTTAGCATAAGTTTACTTAGGCATATTTTATTTCCTAGGTTAATTATTATCCTTATCTAGTTGAGTTGTCTTTTTGCTCAAGATAAGATTAGGGTTGTGCATGATTTACTTGTTGAAGGATTTTGCATTATTTTTAAAATAATTAATTTCAATAATCATTATTCTAGTTTTTGCTTGCACATATTGGCTCTAAGGGTTTACAAAACATCTCTTTTTTTTTTTTGAATATCTGTTGCATGTGATAGGTGATTGTATGCAGGTGATTCTTGGAGACCATGAAGTTGGTTTTTCAACTTCTAAAAAAACCTCTTGACTTGGAAACTTAGCTAATGGAGTGATAAGGAAGAAGGTTCTCTTTGTTGGTCGACAATGTCATGGGTTTTCAAAAGTTCACAACTTCCAACTAGAGGTTCTGAAGTTCAAATTTTTAGTGACATAGTGATAATGCAGATGAAAGGATGGCATGTAGCAGTGGGACTCAACAGTAATGAAGGTACTCAGAAGGTAAAAAGGACCCAACCAAAATGATGTGGATGGAAGAGATGATGAAGCAGATGCATGGCATAATGAGACTAGATAAATGGTAATCCACATCCTTGTTGTGGATTATGATGCAGTGACATGGCGATGAGGTGGATAGATGACATCATCACGTGTCTTCATCGATGTGACTTAAGGTTGTTGGAAAGACTTTCAAAAATTTCTCCTTGACAATCCAATGACTCTTTCATTGGTGAGACATTGGTGTATCACCAAGACTTTGATGCATGTCCCTCCAATGGAGCAATAAGGCAAGAAGTCATTGGGACCCATTTGTAATGAAGGATTGACAGGTGGTGAAGATCAATTGCTTGGTGTGCTAATTCACATCGCTATTTTGAATTAGGTGGTGATGACATGTAGGTTATGGGACTGATTAGATAACATTGCAAGCATATAAGTGTGACTTGTTTGTTTCAGAGGGAGTTGGTAAAGTGTCCCAGTGATAGACTGATCTGATAGATCGATAGTGGATATCAAGCAGTAAATATTGGACACCAACAAGTGACTGGCATGAGGTGAGGATCAATGGCGATAGTAAAATTGAAGCTAATCGAACAATGGTCATTCAAAGGTACTGAGATGAACAAAGGATCTTGGCGCAAGAGAGAATATCAATGACTAGTATTCAAACATGAAGATCTACAATGGTCTAGTCCATGTGAACAAGGGTTTCATCTGGTAACTGACACAAAGGAAGGAGTTAATTAGTCTAGTTGCACCAAGTGACCAACTAAATGAATATTTTATCTTCAAGGTGGAAAAAAATATTATAGATGAGATCAAGATCAAATTAGAGTGAATGGACAACATAAAGCATTAAATTTATATCATATTCTAGGGTTTGACAGAATGCTATTCTTAGCAATTTCACTGCACCAAAATTAAATGTTGTGCGGCTCAATGCAGAGGTATGGTGATATATGATAAACCTTATTAGATGTATTTATGATGATGACATGTAGCTTGCTGGTGAAGTTTGCAAGCAAGAAAAAATCCTAATCTGGTGCGAGCTGATCTAGACGGTAGAGAGAATCTCGAGGTAGAGATTGCAGGTCAGTGGAGATAGAAGACAATCGAATATTGTCAATGTTAGATGGCTATAGTAAGTGTGCACGAACAGTGAGAACAACCTATAGTTGTAAGGAGTGTTGCATAGTGTAACATCTGAGAGAGAAGTATGCTGTAGAGATAAGAAGTGTGTTTTGTGTGTCTGCGAGAAAGAGAGAGATGTGTAGCAGATAGAGAATGCATTTGTAAAGTCTTAGAATGTAAAATAGAACATCATCTAGGTTGGAATTTAGGAGAGTGTAGATGTGTGAGAAACTATAGAGAAAAGTCTAGAGTAGTGGTATGTGTTGCTGAGTGTTCAGCTTCAGTAGTAGAGTGTGTTGTAGTGAAAGTAGCAATGTACTAAATGTAATGATGCATTATAGGTTGTGTAGAAAAAAATTGTATGCATATATGAATTTGTAATGTTGTACTGAGTTGTGGCTTAGATCAGGGGATTGTAGTCTCCATGAAGCTGTGGCTTCTAAATTAGGGTGTTGTTGCATCCTTGAAGTGGTTGCTTCTAAATTAGGTAGTTGATGCTTCCTTGGGTTGTAGCCCTAAAACATTGAAAAAGAGATTTAGATTGTGATGCTGGATTTAAGCAGCAGACTCAAGTAGCCTTAGTCACACATTGTAATAGAGATTTGGATTGTGACATTGGATTTGAGTAGTAGAATCAAGCAACCTTAGTCACTGTAGTTTTTCCCATATCGGGTTTTCCACGTATATCTAGTGTTATGTGATGTTTCTATGTGCATGCATATTTATGTATCAAATGACTAATATCTCCACATTAAGGGTTAAAGAAAGTAGTTTGCATAATTTTTTTTAAGATTTAAATTTTAAATATCGACTGATTCACCCCCCTCTTAGTAGATCATTGTGTACCAACAATTGGTATCTGAGCCCTAGGTTCCTTAGGAGAAGCTTAACCTGCTTGGGTAGATCTTGGATAGGTGAACATAATGGTATTTCAAGAAGGTTCAAACAAGTCACCTAGGTTTGATGAAACAAACTATGCTAAATGGAGCTCATTGATGGAAGGATACTTAATCTCTCTTGGAACTAAAGTTTGGGCAACTGTAGAGACCCAATATACTATTCCTACTACAACTCCTATTGATCTGACAACAAAGAAAATTCATGAGGACAATAAGAAAGCTTGGTTCATTATTATGAACAACTTGTCTGAATTTTTACATAACAAATTCATGCATTGTAAAACTACTTACGATGTCTGGGACAAACTGAAGAAGATCTATGAAGGTGACACCAAAGTGAAGCTAGCAAATTGACAAGTGTTGAGAGAAAAATTTGAAGGCTTGAAGATGAATGAAGAAGAGAAGATTGGGACTATCTTCAAAGAGTTGATGATGTGGTAAATTCCATTAAAGGATATGGTGTAGATATGAAAGAAGAAGATGTGTTGAAAGTTCTTAGGTCTATGACAACTAAATATGATGCCAAGATTTTTGCTATCGAAGAAGGAAGAGACATTGATAAACTTAATCTTGATGAGGTGCATGGCCTAATTACTGCATATGAGACGAGAATGCCAAGTGCTGAATCATATAGAAGAGAAGTTGCATTTAAGATTACTTAGAAAGGAAAGGATGGAATGAAGAAGAAAGACAAGGTTGCAATCACTGTTTCAGAAATTGAAGAAACTGATGAAGAAGAAGCAAACTTCATAAGTAGACTAAGGAGAGGATCTGATAAATACAAAGGTAATCTACCCTTAAAATGATTTAACTGTGGTAGAACAGGACATATTTCTTCTAAATGTCCATATGATGAAGTGGATAACTCCAAACAAGAAGAAGATAGTAAAAAGAAGAATGGGTTTTATCCTAAAAGGAATAATTTTGGAAAGAAGAAGAGTCTATACATCAATGAAGAAAGTGAAGCATCTAATGCTAGTGATAGTTCAAAAGAGGATCAAGTCCATGCCCTTGTAATGAAAAATGAAAGAGAATCTCTATTTATGGCTAAAGAAACTAAGGATAAAAAAGATGCAAAAATTGAGGACTCATATGAAGGAGAAGAGGAGGCAACCATTGATCTTGAAGGAGAGCTAATCAGTTCTCTTGAAGATCTTGATGAACTAAGAGATATATATGATGATATTAAGAAAGAAAACAAGAAGTTGAAAAAGAATGCTCAAAAGGAGACTAATAGATTAAATCAAGAACTTGAAGAATCAAGTAAGCTGGCGGTAAATCTAAAACTACAAGTAGAAGAAGCTAAAAGAGGCAAGGATGTAATGAAGTCCAAGCTAGAATCTGAAGTAGAGAGATTCATGCAGTTAGAAGTAGAAGTAATCACTCTGAGAAAAGAATTGGAGAAGGCCAAGGAGTAGATCAATAAGGGACTGAAACTAAAAGGAGGTACTAATATTCTTGATGAACTAGTTAAGTCAAAAATGCCATCAAAATCTAAGAAGGTTGTCCTTGGATTTGAGAAGGGAATGAGTTCCTCTACCAGTACTTCTGCGAAACTATATGATAGATTTATTGTAGAAGAAAGATGTACCAAGGAAAATAAGCCCACAATAGAGATGAAAATGAATAAATCAATTTTTGAAACATTAAGAAAGAAGTAACATACAATGGGATTTGATGCAGATAGGCTTATTAGGATGAGATGTACCAAAATTTCAAAGAAAAGAAGACCACCTCATCCTACTCAAAATAATTATATGAACAGGTACTCTTCACATTTTTATGGTTATTGTTTTACCTGTAATCAATTTGGTCATAGAGCGTGTGAGTGTACAACACCTAGTAGGAGCATAAAACATGAGCATACAAATTCATTTGCTCCTAGTGTAGACATGGGTGTGATGTGTTTTAACTACCACAATATTGGTCACTTTGTGAAACATTGCAAAATAAATCCTGTAAGACCAAAAGCACATAGTAAGAAAAGGAGTATGACCCCCAAGGTGAACAATGGTTCACATATTCTTGAGAAGAAGGCTGATCAGATAGAGAAAAAGGAAAAGAAGATTTGTAGAGAGAAAGACTAGCAGGCAACGCTCCATGAGGCTGCTTCTGCCTCACATCACTAATTTGTAGTGATAGGGCATGAGTCCAGGGGGAGCTAAATTAGTGTTTCATTCATCCTTGGAAATGAAGAAGGAGATCAAGTCAGGTAAAATATGTTTTACAAATTTCTAACGACTTGATGGTTATAGATTCATGGTCACATTCTTGCTCTTTGAACTGCTCATTAGAGGGTAAGAACATTAGTAGATAGTGGATAATCTATTGCAGCAATTGATATCAACAATTGGTATCGGTTATTGAAGAAAAGGTTGTGTATGTTCTCTATTAAGAGAAATGCTTCTTGCCTACTAAGAAGAAGATATGTGTATTAAGGGGAGCTGTTCTATGTATATTGTTTTCAAATTGGTATCAAACCATTATAAATTGCTTCAGAACATATTAGTTGGTATAGAGTCCCCGAATTGAAGCTCGTGAGAATGGTATAAGGTCTAAGGGGGAGCTGCTATTGGTATCAAAGTAGTGCTATACTTGATACAGTGCAGTCTAAGATATCATTTGGTACAATAGCATAAAGTGAACACATTCACAATTGGTATGAGAATGATAATCGATATCCGGTCATGATATCACCAATTGGTATAAGGAATTTGATTCAATTGGCATAGAACATGAATCAAAATATCTACAATTGGTATCAAACCTGATTGGAGAAGATCCTGTAATGGCACTTCAACTGGCATCAAATATTTTTTTTAATTGGTACAGTGTAGTTGAAGCATATGGTATTTCCATTGCAGTAAAAAGGTTGAATGCAACAATTAGAACAATAAAAAAAATGTTTTTAACTGGTATCAGTTAAAGGGGGAGCTAAGTCCCTTTTCCATGCTAAGAAGTGAAGGCTGCAATAGTATGGTGACCTAAGCTAAAGATTAGAGCATAGGGAAGAAGAAGTGAGAAATGCTCAAAGTGAGCATAAGGATGAGCAAAGGAGAAGGAATATCAAAGGAGGAGAATACTTTTAGGAGTGATCCCTTTCCCATTGATGTCAAAGGGGGAGAAAGTATGCAAATGCTCAAGTATTTGAGCAAGAGAGAGAAAGTCATGCAAATGCTTAAAGAGGAGCATTGGAGGAAGTTGCAATAGAAGTAGAAAGTAATGATGATATTGGCACAATGTTGAATTGATTAATTGGTATCATTGAGCATTTAAGTTTTTCCATCAATGAAAAAGGGGGAGAATGTTGGAATATGTTGTCATTGATGTCAAAAGGGGATCAGAGGAGAAGTGTGTTGGTCCTGTGCAAAAGCACATATAGCTGTCATTAATGTCAAAAGTGAAAATCATGCAAAGGAGATTGTTGGCATGATGAAAAAGGATGAATGTGAGAGTAGTGGATTTGATGGGTAATTAGGCAGCAAATTTGATATGGGTTTTTCAAGAAGCCTTCCAGTTATGTGCTCTGCAGGTCAAGAAAGTGAAGGATGTGCCTAGGAATGAATTATATTTTCCTTCAGGTTGCAGGTCACTTAAGTGATAACTTATGTCATTCATCTCATGAAGGTAACTAGCCCCTCTGCCTAGCACTCTAAGGTTATACACTTCCATCGGTTCAGCATAAATGGTTTTTTTTTTTTGTCACAAAGTTCAAAGTTTTCCTAACCGATGTTGCAGGGTTCTCAAGTTTTGAAACCTTCTAACTTAGCGATCTCTTTATTGTTGGAAAGAGTGAATGGAGTCATGGGTTTCTAAGTTTTCCTAACCTATGTTGTGGGGTTCTCAAGTTTTGAAACCTCTCGAATTGGTGACTTAGCTAATGGAGTGATAAGGAAGAAGGTTCTCTTTTTTGGTCAGTGATGTTGCAAGATTTTAAAAGTTCACAACCTCCGACTAGAGGTTCTGAAGTTTAGATTTTTAGCAACATAGCAATAATGTAGATGAAAGGGTGGTATGTGGTAGTGGGACTCAACAGTAATGAAGGTACTCAGAAGGCTAGAAGGACCCAACCATAATGATGTGGATGACAAAGATGATGAAGTAGACACATGGTGTAATGAGACTGGATAAACGGTAATCCACAACCTTGTTATTGATTATGATGTAGTGACATGGAAATGAGGTGGAAAGATGACATCATCAAGTGTCTTCATCAATGTGACTTAAGGTTGTTGGAAATACTTTCAAGAATGTCTCCTCAAAAATCTAATGACTTTTTCATTAGTGAGACATTGGCATATCACCAGGACTTTGATGCATGTCCCTTTGATGGAGCGATAAGGCGAGAAGTCTTTGGGACCCATTTGTGATGAAGGACTGACAGGTGGTGAAGATTGATTGCTCGGTGTTCTTATTCGCATTGCTGTTACGAATTAGGTGGTGATGACATGGATGACATGTAGGTTGTGGGCCCGATTAGATAACATTACAAGCATATCAGTGTGACCTGTTTGTTTTGGAGGGAGTTGGTAAAGTGTCCTAGTGATAGAGCGATATGATAGATTGAAAGTGGAGATCAAGTGGTAAAGATCGGGCAACAACAAGCAACTAGCATGAGATGAGGATCAATGGCGATAGTCAAATTGAAGCTAATCAAATGGTGGTCATTCAAAGGTGCCGAGATGAACAGAGGATCTTGGCGTGAGAGAGAAGATCAATGACTAGTATTCAAACTTGAAGATCTACAATAGTCCGGTCCATGTGAACAGGGGTTTCATCTGGTAACCGACACAAAGGAAGGAGTTAATTGGTCTAGCTACAAAAAGTGACAAATTAAATGAGGATTTGATATTCAAGGCAATGAAACAAATTGCAGATGAGATGAAGATCAAATTAGAGTGAATGGAAAACATAAAGCATTAAATTCATATCATATTTTAAGGTTTGACAAAATGCTATTCATAGAAAATTCTCTGCACCAAAATTAAATGTTGTGTGGCTTGATGTAGAGGTACGGTGGTATCTGATAAACTTTATTAGATGTATTTATGATGATGATGTGTGGCTTGATGAATAGGTAGCTTCCTAGTGAAGTTTGCAAGCAAGCAAAAACCCTAATCTATTACGAGCTGATCCAGATGGTAGAGAGAATCTCGAGGTAGAGATTTGAGGTTGGTGGAGATAGAAGACAATTGGATATTGTCAATGTTAGATGGTTGTAGTAAGTGTGCATGAACAATGAGAACAACTTGTAGTTGTAAGGAGTGTTGCATAGTGTCACGTTTGAGAGAGAATTATGCTGTAGAGATAAGTGTGTTTTGTGTGTCTGCAAGAAAGATAGAGATGTGCAACGTATAGAGAAGGTATTAGTAAAGTCCTAGATTGTAAAATAGAACATCATCTAGGTTGGAATTTAGGAGAGTGTAGATGTGTGAGACACTGTAGAAAGGGAAGAAAGTGTTGTGCAGAGCAGAGCAAATTCCAGAGTAGAGGTATGTGCTACTGAGTGTGGAGCTTCAGTAGCAGTGTGTGTGTTGCAATTAAAGCAACAATGTACTAAATGTAATGATGCATTATAGGTTGTGTAGAACTAAATTGCATGCATATATGAATTTGTAATGTTGTATTGAGTTGTGTCTCAGATTAGGGGATTGTAGTCTCCATGAAGTTGTGGCTTCTAAATCAGGGTGTTGTTGCATCCTTGAAGTAGTTGCTTCTAAATTAGGTAGTTGACGCTTCCTTGGGTTGTAGCCCTAAAACATTGAAATAGAGATTTGGATTGTGACGTTGGATTTGAGCAGTAGACTCAAGCAACCCTAGTCACTCATTGTAACAAAGATTTGGATTGTGATGCTGGATTTGAACAATAGACTTAAGCAGCCTTAGTCACTGTGGTTTTCCCATATCGGGTTTTCCACGTATATCTGGTGTTATGTGATGTTTTTGTGTGCATGCATATTTTTGTATCACATGATTAATATCTCCACATTAAGGGTTAAAGAAAGTAGTCTGCAGAAAATGTCTTAAGAGCTAAATTTTAAATATCTATTGATTCATCCTCCTCTTAGTAGATCATTGTGTACCAACATTAATTCCTTTTATATTCTATCTTTTGATATTATAACATATAAATGGATAGATGTTTCCATTTTTGCAGTGGAAGACACATTGGAGGATGAAGAAAAAGTAATATGATGTTTGTTCAGGAAGATTGTGAATTGAAAGCATGAGGGATTTGCAGTCAATGAAACCATTTCGTGTAGAGATTTCCTTTTATAAAATAGAATGAGTTGGAGATAGAATATCATGTTTTGATTGTACAAAAGCAAAAAGTTTTGAAGTGTAGAATATGAAAGGATTATTGTGAAAATTCTAATCAGAATTATGGTGAAAAATCTGAGAGAATGCATTGAATATCAAGATGCTTTGTGATTTTGTTATGATAATATTCATATTTTTTATTTGATTTGCATTGATAAATTTTCTATAGTAGGTGATTGGAGTCTGATGAACAAATATTTGTATGATTATAGTGTTCTAAATGTGCTAATATTTATGTGACTGAATTTTAGTGTTGCCTAATATTTTATCTATTATAACAGAGAGTTGGAGGTTGTTAGATTTGTAACTTTCTTATCAGAGTGTATATCTTTGAATACTCATGGTCAAAATTCTTTGAGTTGGAATTTTGAATTTTGTATTATGAGTGTGAGGGGCTAAAGTTATCAAGCTTAAATGAGTTTGAGCATGGTGTTTGAAGAAAAAGACAATGAACTATTCAAGATTGTGGTTTCCAGATGGTTAAGGAATGTTATGAAAAATTTGGATAGGGTTTTGACTGAGCAAGTATATTGTTTGGATTGAAAAGGTAATATCAGGTTAGATACAACTGTCTTTCTTCCTATAATTCAAGGTGATACTAGTTTTATCAGAGCTTGATTACCTGATATTTGAGTGTGAGAATATAGAGTTGTGATTTGTATTGTAATAGGGTAACCCCCTAAAATTTTATCTATTCTTTCATTGGAGATTGGTTAGTAAGACCAATTAGTTGGAGTGATAAGGAGTGGGTGCTCCTATCAATTTTGGTTTTCCAGTGAGGCCTGCGAGATGGCCAGTGAGGCTTGCTAATTTCCAGTGAGGCAAATTGAAGTATGCAGTTAGTGCTTTAGCCACTGAAGTTGGTGTTTTAGTGATTTTGGAGTTGGTACTTTGAAGGAGAGTTGGTACTCTCAGTGGGTTGGTGCCCTTTGAAGATAATAAAAGAAATTGTTTAGAGTGATTTTTTCACCATTTTTAGGGTTTTTCCACTAATATATATGGTGTCTCATGTCTCCTTGATGATATGTTTCTTTATGCTTAATTTTTTATTCTTAATTCACATATGATGTTATAATATGCAACTCTTTGTGTTTTTCTTGAAATACATATCTTAAGTTTTTGTGTGAATAAGAGTGCTAAGTTTTGAGATTGATTTTATCTAACCATTGATTCACCACCTCTTAATGGTCCTATTCTCCAACAAGTGGTATAAGAGCTAGAGGTGTTGGGTTCAAATCCCTTCGGCTTGCTCTAAGAGGGAGATTGTTGGAAAATGGTCAACGCTCCCCTCAAGATTTGTGACATGGACTAACCACCTCCCGTGGATCCGTTAACTATGGTGGTTGTATCGAGCATTAACAAGTTGATATTTTGGTGCAATGAAAATCATGGGCCAACAATTTACATGTGTAATGAATGACCTTTGGTGTTTACACTACTTATGAAAGCATGATCTAGAATATATGAGTGGATTTAGGTCCTAGATAAGGTGTGATGGGGTCCACCATCATTCCTTTCCATCATGGGAATGTTTTGGTGCTGACCTAATTTGAATTTACACAGTTGAGGCACATGACTAGCATTGGAGAATTGTTTCAAGGTTGAAGATGGTATAAATAAGAGTTGAGTTGTTGAGGGATGATAAGATAGACAAGATATATGAGTATGATGGTAATTGTAGAGTTGTGAGGTGCGAATTTGAGAAGTGCAGTGTGAGATTTCATGTGGTAGATTGATAGATGTAGTGAATAGAAGGTGTCTACAATTCTTCAGTCAGGCTATGAAGGTGTTGGTGACATTGTGGTGGATTTTCCTATTGCATCGAGATTGATTTCTCTATGTAACATTCTTCTCTATCTTCTTTTCTACTTTGGAAGTGATCCTTTCATTCTTCTAGGAAGTGTGCCCTCCAGTAGTGAGCCCTTTTGTAATCAGTGTTGATATTACTTTATATTGTGAGCTAATCCTTATTGTGGTTTTTACCATCTTGGGTTTTCCATGTAAATCTAGTGTTCTCTTGTGTATGGTGTTGATAGTGTTTCTATTTCTGTCATTTTATTTTCTTGTGAAATCATTATATCAGATTTAGGGTTAATTGAATGAATGTGGATCTAAATTTTTATGAGGGTTTTGAAGTTTTAAGGTACAATTTATTCACCTCCACCTCTTAATTTTCTTGTTCATTCAATAACAACAATTGAATAAACCAATTTTTCATTCACAAATTGGTACACGGACCACCAAATCACTTGCCACTTGGAGTGCACACACATATGACACCTTCCAACACTTCCCTAAAATTGTACAACATAATATTCATCTGTGGTGGAATTTGGAACATTTCAACATGAACTCTGCACTTGTAACATTGCCATTACTAAGCTTGATGCACTGTCAACAATATCTTCAACTATAGAAGACATCAAGCCCAAAAAATTTGGATTTAGAAATGTCAAACACATACCATGAACAACTTGAAACAAATGAAAAAATTCTAAATAGTGGAGCAAGGTATACCACAAAACTATTCCTCTGATCATTGATATGCACATTGGGGCTTAGTCAATTCTCCAAAACACTTGGTCTTCTCTGGACCAGGACTTTTGTATTTCTACAATGGTTTTCCATCAATGAAAACACCATACACCATCCATACACCATCATTCTCATGTTTCAAAAATATTATACCAAATGGAATGTAATGGTTTCTTTCTATGTTTCCTTAGCAAATCAAATATCCCAATTGCTCTTGAAGAAGCCCATTCAGGTGCTTGTGGAGGAAATTTTGGTGGTTGATCTTTGGTTCAAAAGTTACTTTGCATTGGTTATTATTAAAAATATGGAGCAAGATTCCTTTTCCTTATTAAAGAAATATCCTAAGTGTTGACAACATAATAATTTGATTCATTCTCTTGCTTACAAACTTTGTGCCCAAGTATCTATTTGGCCATTTTTCATGTGGGGCTTGGTTCTTATTGGTAAAATTTCTCCTCCTTATTCTAAAAGACAAACCTTTATCATTATAACTATAGGTTACTTCATAAAATAGATAAAAGTGGTTCCACATTGATCTATGATAACTGAAGTTATTTATTGCTTTATTCTAGATAACATCATATTGAGATTTGGTCTTCCTTCCACTTTAGTTTCAGATAATGGTACATCATTTAAGAATAAGGAAGTGAAGAAGTTGTTGGATTTTTTTACATACAACATCATTTTTCTATGCCATATCATCCATAATCAAATGGACAAGTAGAAGCTTCTAACAAAAAAATTGAGCAAGTCTTACAGAAAACTATTAACAAACATAGTAAGGATTGACATACTCAACTATCCTATGCATTGTGGGCCTACTGCACAAGTTTTCATATGGCTATGGGAACTACGTACAACCTAGTGTATGGTGCTGATGTCGTCATGCCTTTCGAGTTAGAATTTCCTTCATTATGTATTTCTCTCAATGTCATTCTCAATGAAACTTCCTATACAGAACAATGACTTCAAAAAATTGAGATGCTTGATGATAAAAAACACATTCTCTTGAAAATCTACAAGATTATTACAAAGGTCTTCAATGTAAATATAATGAAGGTGTTATCCATCATTCATTTAAATGTGGTGACTTGGTGCTTTACAAAAATCAATACAATGAGAATGCCACACTAGGAGAAAAGGGAAAGTTTAGCTTAAATTGGTTGGGTCCCTATATCATTACTAAGGATTATGGATTGGGTGCATATAAGCTCTCCACAATGGATAGTACACAACTCAAAGAACCCATTAATTCTATTCATTTGCATAGATTTTATGCTTAGAATTTTAAATAATATGTTGATTTTTAAATCATGTAGATTAGGTTAGATAGCTTTAATTTCTATTTAATGTTGCATTGCTTCATTCATGAAATTTTTTTGTGCCTATTGCGCACATGCCCCATTCAAACTGGGGACCCCCTCTTTTTTTTTTTTCCTTCGCTAGGTTGGTTCATGTTTTCTTTGTTTTTGTGCCCTTATTTTTGATCTTAGGATGGTCATGTGCCTTAAAATTTTCCAAATGTATCTTGGCCAAGTCACTCACCCAAGTTTTGTGAAGTTTCAAGCTTTTGTGGAAATCTGTGTAGGTTTTCATCACTCGAAAGCCATGTCATCCTTCGCCTCCTACAAGTCCCTCATTATAGGTTTCCTTTTGTGGAATTTCACACATGCTCTATCATTTCTAGTGGAATTATCCCCCCATTGTCTCATACCGAACTTTCCACACACGGCTTCTGCATTCATGTTCTCTACATGAACTTTAGCCTGATGTCCTTCGAGGGTGGTATTTTCGCATCATCACCAACCATGAGCATTCCTTACCTATAGTTAATAGTGACATTAATGGCCATTTTCTTATAAATAGCCCACCACTGAGCTTTCATTTTCATTAGAGGATTTCAAAATTTGAAAGAGCTAAAGGTATTCTTGCGTGCACGAGAAGATTCAAGAACTCCCACAATGATCACCTCCTCCCCATTAGTGTGTTTGCAGGTATGTATTCCACCCTTCTTCCAACATTCACACTAGTTAGAGTTCTGAGCGATTTGGGAATTATAATAAACTTCATGGGTATGGGTTCTGTGCATAGGTGATCAAAACCCTACAGAGAAATATTAAACCTCCAATCCATAGGTCCTCATTCAAGGATGCCCTTGTCTTGGCCATCGTATTTAAATGCCATGAAAAGAACACAACCCCGCTCCACCAATTCCTTGCACTTGGACATCCATACCCTAAATCGATGAAGAAGCAACTAACACATGTTGAGACTTTGCAAAATATTGTGTGTGGGGGTCTGTGTCACTTGGGTTGTGCCCTAACAGCTGGACCCTATTGACTTCCCACCCTCCATGCCTCGTATAACCTTTTTCCGATCACTTTTAGGTGACATGGTCAAAATGACCAATTGTTGGATCGTTGTGGGTTACCTTGTGCAGAGATTTGTCATCAGAGCTCTATTTCCCCTAAGCTTTTCATAATGGCCAACCCATCACAACCCCCCGCCTTGAGATTCCCATGCCATTAGCCTTTAGCAATGTCAAAATTTTAAAATCTTTAAGGCTAGGCCCTTTGTGGGCCCACCCTTATGGGTCTTCGCATGTGGACCTCTACATCCCCTGGGCCATTGCTAATGGAAAAGATCTTGCATCCTTTTGCTGTGCAGGTCCCGCACTCCCTACTTCTATAAATGTGAACCTCAAACTCAAACAATGAAAAATATCAAGTCAAAACATCTCTATGGGTCCACCCTTGTGGGCCACTATCTACGGAACACAATCCATCCTAAGTCGCTACCTAACGACAAATGCTTAGCATACTTTCACATTACGGCTTCCGCATGATCAACTTCTACAACCCACCAAAGATGAAACTTTCAAAAAAGATGATCCAAACATGATTTCCCATGAGCACCAAAAGAGTTAAAAAAAAAATGGTCAGGCAAAACACCATTACAGGTTCCACCTTGCAGAACTTCGCTTGCTGAATGCTGCCTACCTGAGGCCATTTCTTATGGCAAGACTCAAATAATAATCCCATTGATGGATTCTGCATCCTAATTTTTTGCATTAGTCTAAAAGGCTAATTTAACCAAGGGAAATAATTCCAAGTGATTCCACCATAAATTTCCTCACATGCTTAATGATTTTGCACTAGATTTGCTTGATGTTTAAACATTGTAGGAATTCCTTGTTGGAACTCCATTCGTGGAAATATATCCTCCTAGAGCCATTTCTAACAACATTCA
Organism: Sequoia sempervirens; assembly: GCA_007258455.2. Taxonomy (NCBI): domain Eukaryota; kingdom Viridiplantae; phylum Streptophyta; class Pinopsida; order Cupressales; family Cupressaceae; genus Sequoia; species Sequoia sempervirens. The sequence continues at coordinate 38,122 of VDFB02344362.1, forward strand.
CCCTGACAGCTTCTGCTAGGTGGAAATCCATACGTCTAGACCTGCAAATTTGTAAAATTCCCATATGATCTCAAAATGATAAAATTTGATAAATGTCATGGTCTTTCTCAAGTATATGGATGCATTTAATGACATATTGGCATGATTTAGCTATTTTTTTTCCCTCTTGATTTATCAAAGCACTTACAACACATTTTGTGTGTAGAATTTATGGAACTAATAGAGAAACCAACAAAGAAGGCTGATAAAGGCAAGAAGATTGCAAGAACGCCAAGAGGGAAAGAAGAGAAAAATAAAATGAAGTACAAATTCCATGGGATAAAGTGCACCTCAAAGATCACATCCAATTGGGATAAAGTGACCAACACAAACCTAAGACATGTTAGAATTGATGAGTTCAAACAGAGGGTCCTAGTCAACCCCAGAATAGAGGAAGCTATGCAAATTAAAAAGAGTGGAATTGCAAAGGCAACTGAATTTCCTCCTACCCTAGTTTCTCTAAAGTTGGTCTTCACGTGCTGAGAATGTTATGATGCACAAACTAGGAGGATAATCATTGTCAACAAGAGGGTAATCATTGATCTTACTCCCATGTCTATTGGAAAGACATTTGGCATCCCCCTATTTGACAAGATGGAGGAAACAAAGAAATACTATGCTTTGAATGTCTAGAAGGCAGATCCCACTAGGTGCAAAAGAAATATCAACCAAACATGGTTACTTGAGAAGAGGGGCAGTGCTAACAAGGTGCCCTAGAATCTATACATAAGTGACTTTGTAGAAGAGACCAATGACCTAGGGACTCTTCTGAATAGAGTGATGGGCCTTCCCACTTCCTCACTCTTTGAGTGGATGTTCTATTTTGTAGAAGAGATCCTCAGGGGGGAGGCTAATTTTCATTGGGAAAAGATCATTAGTGAAAATATACATAATAAATTTTTTGTAGTGAATAAAACTTAGGAGTTCTACATGACCTCCTATCCTGTGTATTTTTTGGAAGTAAAGTTCCCCTACAAAGGATTGGACTGTGTTGGAACCTTGGGAACTAGGAAGGGGAAAAATACTATATATGATTGCTACCTACAACTCTAGTATAGAAACTTCAAAAAGGATTACATAAGGGTCAATGATGCCTTCATAATGCACATTGTTCAGACCTTGGCAAAAGACTATCATAAAAGGTTGTCTCATAGTGCTAGAGTGGTAGTAAAGAGTTTTAGGTATTGGTTCATCAAGTTCCCTAAATTCACATATATAATGGCTAAGGGATTCTTGAGGTTCCTGTATCGATTTCCCTACTACCCCAATGATAGGATTGTATTTCTGGAGCTCACCTAGAAGTTGCAAGCTACCCACACTTTATTGCACAGCAAGCATCATGCTGGGGTCCCATACCCCATCACATTTGGCCAGGGGATGTATTCCTACCTTGCTGCCCCATGCGTGGAGTACTTAGAGAAAGAGCTTGTGGAGTACAACCTTGATCTACATACAAAGAGAGGAGGGTTGGATCCTCTTGGAAAACTAAAGAAGTAGGTTGGAAGGCAGTATGCCCATAGAACCCACATTGAATACTTCTGGGCTAACTGCGATGATGATCATGAGGTCCAAAGGTGACATTACATGAGGATGACTGCCAAACTTGTGAAGTACATGAATCTATATATAATCCCTGATCAAATTGTTGAAGATGACAACATTCTCGAAAAGATATAATTCTTTGATCAATGCGTTGTTGCCCGTTATTGATTGGGTTGAGCTGGAGGTCTTAGATTTAAAAATTGTCACTTGTCCAATAGAATAGAGAACCAAGGAGTGGATAGATGATCAAATAGCCCAATTGTAGCAACAGGGTGGAAAAATAACTTAAGGAGAATTCTAGGATAAAATAGAAAGTTAAACAAATAGTGGTGTTTCTACGGATTCTTCAGGTGAGGCTCCTAAGTCTCCATCGGTCACCCAATCTAGAAAAAGAAAAGACACATCCAAGTGGAAACCAAAACAAAAATTCTATACTAGAAATATGGTGGAAGGGTAGAGGCCATTGAAGAAGGCAAAGAGAATGAGAACCTTTATTCCCGATATGCTCGTTATACAAGAGGAAGGGTCTCCATCGAAAGAAGAGGCCGAACAACCATGCTCACCACCACCCACCACCATTGCACTTCCAGCTACTGCTATTGCTGCTCCATCTCCCTCCACTCCTCAATCACTACCCATCTCGTCTCCACCCACTATGGACATCTCTATCCACCTCACCTCTGCTTCCTCGATTGCTCCCATGGTGGTGCTTGATTCCTTTTCCTCTACTACTCCCCCACTATCATCTTCCTCACTCCTGCCCCTATTGCCAACTATTTCCACTTTGCCACCTTCTCTGCCCACAACCTCTATGGAAACCCTCACCTTTCCAGATACATTCACCTCATATTTGAAAAATGTGCCACCTCATTTCTTTGAGGTTATTCTAAATCCTTAAGTTAAAATTATTATGGGCCAACTTGTTGCTGCCTTACCTCTCCCTCCACCTTCTAGTGAGCCACATAATATGGAGGCTTTAATGCAATTCTTCGAAGAGATGGAGAGGCTAAGAAGAGAGCAACCTAAGGAAAAAATAGAGGATGTTACTGAAGAGCCAGAGGACTCTGACAAAGGAGGGCTTAAGAATTGATTTGGATGAAGTATCCTTTGATGAAGGGTAGAAAATGCTTGAGGATGGAAATGCAGGTAATTTTGATGCTTACTATGATGTCAAAACTTCAGATTAGGAGCCAAAAGGTGAGCAGCCCAAGGAACATAAAGATGAAGAGGAAAACCTAGAGGATCATCATTCTAAGGAAGGGAAAGCTGATGCAGATGTTGATGAGCTCCTAGAGGCTAGCTAGGATGAGGGCATACAACATGAAGAAGTTCCTCTGAAATGAGAGCAAGATAAAGAAGAAGAAGAAGATACAGATAAAAGAGCTAATGTTCCCAACCAAGAAGCTGAGGTTAAGCATGCAAAAGTGAAAATCCAACCCAAGAAGAGGATGCTTGTACAAGGAATGAAGAATCTACTAAGCATAAAATAGGGAAGGAAATACTATCGGAAGAGGAGCAAGACAAAGAAAATGAAAATACTGAAGATGCTCCTAGACATGAGGAGGAAGAACCTTCAAAAGATAAAGGGGAAGGGGAAAACAATGAATTCACCACTACATCCTTGTGCCATCAAAAATAAGTTCCTTCATGGCTAGAGAAACAATTGAAGAGGAAAGCTCTTGTTCTCTTGGACCCCAAAGCCCACCTAGAGGCAATATTGGCTAGAACACAAATGAAGACATGGGAAAAGAAGAAGCCAAAGATTAGGTCACACATCACTACAGATGCCTCCGATTCTAGGATATTACAAGTGGCCACTCCCATCGTGGACAAATATGCATACACTCTTTAGGGAAAGGAATGCCAATTGACTACTATCAACTTGGGCCCAACATCTAGAGCTCAAAAGATCGATGAATTTCAAGGGCCTGTCTCTCCCATCCTCCAACAAATGAAAAAATATCAATCAAAAAAGGAGCTGAAAGAACAAGTGGAAGAATTGGCTTCCTACATACAATAATGGAAAGCATCGAGAGAAGAAGCTCCAATGGAATCGCCTGTGCTTGCCTTGCTATCAAAAGAAGAAGTCAATAAGATGGAAAAGATGAAGAACTGGACCAAGTCCACCTCAGATTGGTTCAAAAGAGTTATTGACATGGGAAACAAGGGAATTCATTGCGTGGCCAAAATTCATAATGAATATTGGGTCTTGCAAAAGGAAGTCGAGCAGGAAATCGAGGAATGCAAAGAGTTTCCAGAAATCTATAGAATCAAATACTATAAGATGGATAGCATTCTCAAGCTCTCCTACGCAATCTAGGAAAAGGAGTTAGCCCTACCGAAAGAAGACCACTAGCTGCTCGAGGCATGGCTACTCAATTGCAAGTATAAAAAGGAGTTCTAAAGAAATATTTAATTGAATTAGAGGTCAATCACACATGAATTATGGATCATCGGGTTGAATGTGATATTTTCCTAGAGCTAATGACATGGTATGAGATGCCAATGTTGGAAGTAGATCAGGAAGATATAAAGTGGGAATTCCATAAGAAAATGGAGCAAGGAATTGGTGAAACTCTATCGAAAGACTTCATGGATTTTGTTGCGTGATCCTTCTTAGAGTCAGAGAAAATGGTTAAGGAATAAGAAACATGCATAAAGCATCATGACCAAATGGTAGAAGGATACAAGAGGGTCACCTTCTAGATCTCTAAATCTGACTTTTTAGAAGAAAAGAAGCTCTTGGCTACCATCAAAAAATTTGTTGAATATGCCACAAAGTAAAAAGAAGCTGGAAACCCTAGAATAGATGATGAATTTTTAAATAGGTAGATAAAAGACAAAATAGGCTTAAGGACAAGATAGATAAAAGACAAAGTAGCCAATTTTTTATTGTAAAGTATTGTACTCATCTTGGGTGATGGGAAAACCCTAAGTGAGAATGAATCTGAGCCATTCGTTGAAAGTTAATCTTGGACATTCATTTAGCTTTTGGAAAACTATAAATAGGGGCTTGCTCCTCATTCGTAGAGGGATATGAGTTGTTGTGTAAAGGAATTTTGAAGAAATAGAAGGAGGAATTGCAGTTGGGTATTTTCTTTGAGTTTTCTCTAAATGTTTGCATGATTCAACCTCCATTGTTCATTTTGGTTAGTCTATTTACTATTTATCTTTCATTTTTAGCTTGTTAGTTCATGTTTAGTTTTAATGGTGGCTGTATGTTACAGTATTTGATGCACTTCCATCTCATGCTTTTTGTGGTTTATTGATGATAGTCACTTTGTAAATCTAGTCTAAGCTTATTTACTTGCTACACTCAATTCAATTGTATGTTCATGCTCGATGGATGAATGTTATAGTCTGAAAACCTGCAAAGAGCCTTAGAAGATTGTACTAGTTTTGTGATATTGTAGGTTTCTCTTAGTTAGAAAAAAACTTGGTTGTGGGAGTCTATCTATTGTAATGCTAGTCATTATTGTTACTATTCATAGATTTAGAGTTAGGATAACTTTCTAAAACCTCACATATTTTAATATTTCTTTGAAAATATGAATTAGTTTAGGATCCCAAGCATCATAACAATGTTCAATTTGATGAACACAATGAGTTTTAGGTTGCTATTATAAATTTTTAGTTACTATTCATTATTTCCAGAATTATGAAACTCCACCATAGACCCATGACTTCCATGCTTCATGAACCATAAAGGCCCCTTGTGATTACCAACAATCTCATCAAACAACTGAGTTGTTTTTGCATAGTCATGACCTAACACTTGAGAGACCTTGGGGTGATTTTTTGAAACTTAGTTGCAGATTATTACCTTTCAAGAGAGACATCACACTTGTGTGTTGTCTGTGTTGAGAAGTGCAAAAACACCCATCAACAGAATATATTGGTGCGTCCTAGATTTTGGAGTAGTTTTCTTAAATTTTATAACTAATTGTTAGACATACTATTCAACAAATTGTGTACCATATTAATTAGATCATATAGGATTTAATTGTTCAAATTAGATCATAGTGGCATCTAGTTTAACATGTGTACACTTAGGAAAAAATATGACATTTAATTAAACAGTTGTAGTAAATTGTTTAGTTAGAACACATCATCAATTTACATATATCAATTAGATCATTGTTGTATTTATTAAATAATCTTGATGAGATTGTTTAATTAGATCACAAGTGTATCCAATTCACTATATATCAAAATTTAAGTGCATGTTCTAAAAATTAGATCATATGTAGTATAAATAACATTAAGTAAACACATATATAACAAATTAAAGTGCTCATATATATATCATGGAATTCATATATCATACAAAATCACATCATCATCTTATATGCCAATGGTTACCAGACTCCTCAAGGCCTGGTGGTGGTGGCCGATGAGAGATTGTAGACTGTGAGTAGATCCTAGAGCCATCCCATGATAGGATAATCCTAAGCTCATCCCTAAGCTCTACATTATCCTCAAGTGATGTTGTATACTATTGTTGAAGTCAATCTCTCTCAGTTCACACTCTATCTAGATCTACCTATAGGATTGAATTTATGCGATCATCAATAAGACCTCAGTCTCTTTCCATGAGCTCCTCATATACAACTACTAGCCATGCTATGGGCTCAAAAACATCTATGTGATGTCCTACACTCTACAATGGTGTATACTCGACCTACACTGGATGAATTAGCTGCACGTCAAGAATAATTTGAGAAATAATTTAACCCATAAAGTTGAGCTAATCTGAGTGCCAAATGAAGCATAGAATAATATCATAGATCATCATATAAAGCATAAATCTAAATTAATTATTAAATATAGTATACTATAAAGAAAAAAACATGTCATATCACTTGGATCGCCAACCCACTAGTGAGGATCAATGTATGCGATGACTATGGCTATGTTCAAACTCTCTTGTGAGGTTATGGGTATGGTAGCTGCCACTTTTTTTGTCTCCCCATGCTCATAGATGCTTGATCTCTTGGGTGTAGTAGGTTGTGCTTGTGATATGAAAGGAAAAGACCTAAGTCTCTCCTTAAGGGCATCATTGACCTCCCCTTTCTCCTTCATCTATCCTTCTGCTACAACAATCAGATACTCCTCTTCCTTATCTCTTCTTACATCTTTTTCATCATCCTTATCCTCCTCCTCATAGTCCTCTTGATGTTGTGGCCATGGCTTGGGATCATCAATAGGATGATCTGTAGGAAATATGAGATCTAGTTATGTGGTATCCCACCACCTAGTGTATGTAGTGCTCAATACAATATCATCTGCATTAGACACTAGATGTCTTCAAGGGGACCTATATAATGGTATCCTGAGCTATGTATTGTGGTCAAGTGCCATTGTGAGTCAACTTGAGATAGGTCAGTTGAGGGATGAGAAACCCCTGAATGAGACTGAACTGTATAGTCACATGATCATAGTAAAAATGCATAACAATGTATTCATAGCAACCAATAAAGAAATGATCACTTTGTTGGAAACTTCTAGAGACTGGGAGGGGGGGTGAATTAGTCTACACAAAACTTGACCCCTTCTGGAACTTGAAACTTTCAGTACAACTCAAAATCCTTTATCAAATAAAGATACAACTTTAACTAGAGCATGAATAGAGAAGATTATAGCAATCAGAATCCTTAACACCTTCAACAACATTAACCAATGAAAGATATAACAATCATCAAATAAGTAGAAAAGGGATGGAAAATAAGAACACACACATGCATAAAGAGACACCAGATTTATGTGGAAAACCCAATGAGGGAAAACCATGGTGATAATTAATTCACAATATAAGGCTCATCACCAAAAAGACATACTAGAAGGCTCAGTGCCTAGGACAAGATACAAATAAGAATTGAAGCACTGAAGTACCAACCAACTCTAGGAGAAATAGGTACCTAATGAGATTCATATCTCAAAGTAAGATGCAAAAATGATTTAAGGAGAATTACAAATATTTCCAACAAAAAACTCTGTTGAATGAGGCGTTATAGAATTATTAATATTTCCTTTCACAATCTTCAACACTATCTCTACTAGATATTTAATATGAGTCACACACACACACTTATTTGGACTTGTACACTTCTCTCTTATTGAAACTGAAATAATCTTACATTTATATCCACCACAACACTTTAATTCTTCAATTAGGTTGGTCAGGAAGAGAATAATCAATGAATATAACTGGTAAACCACCAAAGCACAATACAGTCCTATCTCGAAGGTATAGAGGACCAAAAAAATCTTAACACTTATTTCAATGTGATCCTAAAGTGACTTAAACATAGGCACACATCAACCTAATTCGACATTAGGGAAACATATAGATGAAATATTTGAAGCACATAACTAGTTGGCCCATAAACTCTTTTTCAATTGAATTTACCTATTGTAGAACTAAGTAGGATAGGTCGAGACCCAAATATATTATGACACATCTTCCATGATTCTTGGCATAGCCCCCTAAGCACATGACACAAGAAAAGGAACAAGCTTAGTTGACCATATATCCATAAATAAAGAAATACAACTCAAGACACAATGTGGAACCAAAATGACCAATTAGAAACATTTGAATCACATAGGGATTTTCCTTGAACATCCAAAATCACTTCTATATGCTTATTTCATACTTTCATGCCATCACTAGCCACCACATATCAAATAGGTACAAAACACTCTATTTAGGAAACAAAAAATACATGATCAGATGATGTAGCATTATTAGAACAACTTGTGGACCATGTCAGCATATGATATTGGAACCGAGACATTACAAAAATGTTGAGAGACAATTCACCAAGCTATAGGAGTGGGGACATTAATGTAGAGAAATGCAAAGCATTTCCTAGACTAGTTTGGACAACTAGAAACACTACCAACCTTATGTAAATCATAGATTTCTCCTTGGAAACATAAGTGACTTGAAAAGATAGGAGTGCAATGTACAAATCACTAACATTGAATACCAAACCAAAAGAATAGAACTGGAACAATGGAGGAATGTAGAGCATTCTCTCGGACAGACTTCAATGCAACTTCCTGAACTAGAAACAATATAGGAACATGTAGAGACCAAATCTTTCTTTCAACAACACATATACTATTAGGAACATCAAGATAGAGCAAGAGACATACAATAGACCTTTAGCAACATCTCTCCAACATTAGTCATTCTTCTAATCCTTATTTTAACATATCAATGTGAGAAAAACTCTACTAATAGAAATAATGCATTATATGAACATCAACAATAATACTAGTTTGGTAAGGAATGGAAACCAACCATGACCTTCTTAAAATCTTCTCTTTTTTGATAAGACATGACATCCAATCATTAACTTCTTCAATTCTTCACTTCTTTGATAAGGCATGATAACCAACCATGAACTTCTTCAATTCTTCACTTCTTTGATAAGACATGAAATCCAATCATGAACTTCGACTCTTTAATCAATGTTAGCCCAAACTAAATGTAACAAAGACAACTAATACTTAAGGACTAACTGAATGTAACTCTCCTTGTCATTTCCAACATAGTTATTTTTACTGTCTTTTTCACTATATTTTCTATTTCTACATTTTCTTTATTCTCTATCAAAACATAAACATCTAACAATCAGGTAGTTAGTAGGTTTCTCTATGCTTTAGTCTATTTTCTAGACTTCCTATCCATATGGATGCCAACTCATCCCTGAGACACTAGCATACCATGCCAAAGTATGAGATTCATGCTACTATTCTTAGATAGTGAGTTGTTTAGGAAACAGGCCGAAGCTTGGAAATTTTCTCTTCTAACCCTTTAAACATTCGGTTTAGTAGAAGGAAAGTGGCTGGTTGTTTGTAGTTCCTTTTCAAGCTTAGTACCTTGCCCTTTTTGACCTACTAAGCAAACTTGAGGTAGTTTAGGGAGGCGTGCTCCTTAGGACTCTTCCGTGACCTAGAGTTCTGAGGGTAACTGTTCCCCCTTCTCTACAACATCATCTCAGATCCTACTATAGTCTACATTATGTGATCCATCATCATAGATAATGGATAATTATCCTTAAAGGAGGATTGGTTTGAATTTCTAAAGTCAACACATATTTTGATTTCCCATTTTTCTTGCATAATGGAACAATTTTTTCCACCCATGTGGAGTGGTGGATAGGATAGATGATCCTTTCTTTAAGCATCTTATCAATTTCTTGGAAGATAGCATCAATGATTTGAGGATTATGATTCCTTTGCTTTTGTTTGAAAGGTGATGTTCTAGGTTTGAGAGGAATGTGATGTTGGAATCACCCACCCATGAAGTTCTTAAGATCATCATAACTTCAAGAAAATACATCTTTATATTTCACTAGTAATTGAATCAACCTATTTCTCTTGTAAAGAGCATAAAATTTTCCTATACATACCAGTTTAGGATTATTTGGAGTCTTGATATTAATGGTTTTATACTCACCAAAACTATTAACAACTTTTTCCATTTTTTTCTTGACATATCTATCATGCCTGTTAAATAGTTTCTTTAAAGAAACCAATCCTTTGGTTATTTTGTTACCTTTTAGTTGAACAATACCTTCCTATAATTCCTTCTCTTTTTCTGGACATAACTCATCACACATAGCCTCGCCTCCTTTGAAATACATTTCAAAAAAATCTATGCACATGTTAATAAATATTGTATTTTCTTATCATTTTTGAAAATCTACCATTATTCTACATTGTTCAGGATGTTAGGTTGGTAAATCATTTCAACCCAATACAAGGTATCTTTGAAATTGGGGTGAGGGAGTAATATGGAGGCAAAGACAACTAGAGAATATTCTCTAGTATTTTGATCTCTTGGAATGGATTTGATGGAGAAGGAATCAAATGATTCTATTTCATCCCATACTCTATTCCTTTAGTGCCTCAATCTCTAGTTCTTAATAGTATAATTTGTGTTCTTGAACTCCAATTTATATGAATAGGGAAATTTATCCTTGTCAGGTGATACCAATACAAATCTGACATCAAAACCTAAGTTAGAACAACTACCATCAAACTCTAATGTCCATAATTTTGAGGATATTGTTGACATTTCATGCCACCCTTAGATGACCCATCACTGATATATGATCTAAGAGATCTTACATGGGCCATCTTGTATGAGTCTTCCTTGAGGGTTCCTAAAATTGGCTGTCCCAAAATTTTGAGTTTTCAGACTGTCTCTTACCTGCTTCCTTCATGCCTTCTCCATCACTCTTCCTTTCCCATATTTTCTCTTAAGTGTTTTAGGTTTCAGTCTTCACCCTTACCCTTTACCCCTTACCACTTCTCCCCTCTTTCATTTATGCCTTTCATCTATTGGCCTTCAGTTGTCAACCTTTTCCCTAACATCTTACCTCTTACCTTCAGAGATAAGAGGTAATACTTCCCTCTTACCTTTAGAGGTGAGAGGTAAGGCTTCCTTCCGATTTTTGAAGGTTGGTTTCCTTTGGGGTTAGTCTTCCCCTTATCCATTTCTATTTTTCCATCCTTCTTCTCATCATTCCGTTGAGTGAATAACTTCTTCAAAATGTCAAAGGGACCATTCCTTTGGTCCCATTAATATTAATTTGTCTCTCCAATGGCTTCTTTTAAGAATTTTTCTAAGTGTCAAATTTTTAAGCTTCAGGGGTAAGGTTTCCCCCTTACCTCTGATTTTCAGAGGTAAGGATTCCCTCTTACCCCGATGTCTCCTTTCTTCTTTGTGATTCTTTGCTCCTCCCTTCTTTTGAGGAACATGGTAGGCCGATGGCTTGATGCCCGACCTCTGATGGTCCAATGCTTTCTCTCCAATGGCTCAATGTATGAAGTTTTATGAAGACATAAGCACACTGTAAGCTCGACTCCCAACCTTCGACCACCGAATTGCTGATGTCTGACAACTCATTTTCAGGACTTGAAACCATTTAATTCATTTACATTATAAAGGAAATTTTTTGGGCCCGACACCCCAATAATCCATGGATTAGTGTATTTTTGTTCAATGATGCCATTAATGTGCAACTATGTCCTAGCTATGAGGCATGTTTTTTAGGGTTTGAGGATAACTTTTATTGCTTCCCATGACTTCTCTAGATGATTTTGTAGGTGCCATGATCATTCATTACTGATGGGTATCCCTTTTGACCATTTCCATACCCAAATTGTGGATTTCATGGAGGATTTTGGATGGATTTTCTAGAAAATCTTCATGGAAGGGTGGATGGAATGCTAGTTTTGTTCTCTCAAGGATCTTCTTGGCATGATTTTCATGGCAGGTATAACGACCATTCTTGTTCTAGGAACATATTTTTTGATTGATCTCATGCTTCTTTGATAAAAACTACTAACCCTAGCTAGGTTAGGGTTTTGTTAATGTTCATCTTTGTCATGTTTGAACTATAAAGGAAAAACTTGTATATTTTTAAGGGTTCTTCCTCTAGTTTCTCTAGGGTTTTTCTATTGCAGACACTACATTATTTACATTTTGTCATTGTAAAGATTGCTTCTAAGCTTTTATGTTAATAAAACTCAACTATTATTACTATTATCCCTTACATGTTTGAGTAGAATACATTTAACCTCATGTTTGAGTATGTGTTTTAGTTGTTTCATTGATGTATTATGCTATTATAAACCAAGAAGAAACACATTTATATCTTGGTGCACCACCTCCCTTTCATTTTCATGTTATCCTTATATCCCTTTTCCTCTGAGATTTGTTAGATTAGAGTAGTGATAGGGTTTCATGTGCTGGGTTAGATCAACACATTTGCACTTAGTTTAGAAGAGGAAGCCGACCTTCTCCAAAGATCCAACCTCATTTGTGCAAGGTCCCACACCTTGAGGTTATTTCCATTATGTCATTAGAATGCTGAAATCTTGTTTAGTAGGGTGAAATTTTATGTGACAATAAATTTTGCGATGCCCGGTGGACATAAGAGGAATTTTCATTTCATTTTGTTGAGGAAATGGTGCTACTCTCAATATTCGAGCCTTGAAGAGGCTCTTAAACAAGTTCCTAGTGACTCTATAATCAAGGGAGGACTCTACATATGAATTGGTGACCTTGCTACTACCTATAATTCCTAGTTCAAGATTAGACTCGCACATTCATGCCAAAAATCCAAACAAGAGTGTCTTCAAGAGGTAATTTCCAATACATCCAACTCTCACTTTCTTCTTCTAGAAGAAGAAATAGAAGCACATTTCCATCTCCTAGAGATCAATCTACACCACATGTGGGTAGATTATTTCAAGCTAGAACACCCTTTGTCCATACAAACATAAATTTATTCCATATGGATAACCTAGAAATCAATATTTCATATCTTTTACTGGTGGAAGCCCCTTGATTCTAGCCCAAAAAAGATGATATACCAATCAATTCCCTCAAAATTATTCACCATTTTACAAGTGAAACATAAATAACTCCAACAGAACACATCATAGATGTGGCAAACATATGCTTAGTGCATGATGTAACAAAAGATAAAGTGGTTGTTAGGTTACTTGCCACTTCACTGAAAGGTAAAGCATTACAGATGCTCATTTGTCATTTGGGGTCAAGAGGATTTCTATGGTGTAAATCAAGTAGATACCAATGAAATATCCTATAATACAAAATCAAAGAAAGTAGAAATGGAGGGTGGTGCATCTTCCATGGCTGGGAAAGCATAGTCTCTCAACAACCTCAACCAAGTGCAAATGTTGGACCAACAGGTAGAATAGTAGAGGCTCCACAATCAAATTAGCCTATTAATAGGCCTAAACAATTGGTGGAGTAGCCTAATATCACACAAGCAATGAGAATAGACCTTGTTACAAAGGTTCCTTCTAAAGCTAGTAAGCTTCCTTTCAACATAGTGGAGAAAATGAAGAATTCCAATCTAAATGTTACTATGTGGGGGGCTCTATCTATCCCATCACAAAGGGATTTTCTACATCAGGATTTAAAGGAACATAAACAAACATATGATGTACAAGAAAAAGAGTAGACTACTCCATCAATTAGCTTGGTGCAACCCAAAGAGGAAGGGAATTCAAGCAAAATCAGTAAGCCACCTCCCTGCTATCTTTAGCTAATTATTGGAAATCATATAGTGCATAATTGTATGATAGATTTAGGGGAAAGTAGTTATGTTATTCCTAAGGGAATTGTTGACATTCTTGGTATCAAGTATGAATTGGTGGCTAGAAATGTTTTACAATTGGATGACATTGCTGTCAATACAGTAAGAGTAATTAAAGACCTAAAGTTGTCCTTGCATCCATGTCTTGACTATGATGTGTTGCATGACATTTCAGTCATAGACCTCCCTGCTTATTTTTCCTTTTGCTTATCTAGAGATTTCATTGCTAAGATAGGTGGATACTTGTCTGTTGATTGGTATCACATGCTATTTAGAACTAGATATGGAACTAAAGCAACCATCAAATATGAGCCCATAGAAAATAATCATCTAGAGTCATACACTCCTAGTCCAATAAACATGAATTGCACATTGCATGATCAAAAGGAAGAGTGTTATGTTCATGAGCCTAAAAATACTATAGAGGAGGTACCCAATTTTTTGTTGGATGAATGGGGAAATGATTTAAATTTTGATCCATTTTTTATTGTTGAGGCAAAGGAGACTAGTCTTGGCACCAATTTCATTCATGAGGAGAATGCTCTTGTCCCTAATCTCATAAAAAAAAGGATGATTTAGGGGGATTGTGGTAGATATTTTTTGATGGTTCCAGAAATGTAAATGGTGTTGGTGCTGGTGTAAAAATATTATTTCTCTTTTAGGCTTCAATTTATTTGCACCAACAATGTGGTTGAGTATGAAGCACTCATCCAATGTCCCCATCTTGCACAAAAAAGGAACATCAATCTGTTACAAGTTTTTGGTGATAGTGAATTGGTTATCCATCAAGTTAGAATTCAAGCTCCTCAAATAACAATCTAATAAAATCTTACAAGCATAGGGTTTGGGGTTTAATTGAAGGCTTTGAAGGTTTTAACATCCAAACAATTCTGAGAAGTCAACATAAACATGCTAATAGACTTGCTGCGGTTGGTGCTCAATTTGACATACCAACACATATTACAAGTAAAAAGGAGTAACATATCAGACTTGTGGTGAGGAATTCTATTCCAAATAATCAAGATCACTAGCAAGTATTTGATAGTGACCAATAGATAGCAAATTTTTGGCAAGATGAGGAAAATTTTTCTAAAAGAAATCACTCAAAGCTACAAAATCAGTATGGTGATCAAATTTTGTATCTGAGTAGCAACAAGCTACCAAATGGTATTATCAACCTTGAAGGTATTTTCAACCATGATGATCAATTAAAGTAGAAAAATATGAACATAGCTGCAAAGAAGGGTGGCTTCAAGCCAATAGAAATTTTAGAGGGTAAGTCTCTAAACTTGGGAAAGGTATGCTCTACCACTGAACATGATATTTTCATAGATCTTTGCAATAGATACAATGATGTTGTTTCTTGTACTTATGAAGACCTAAAGGGTTTTGACCCATGCCTTTCGAAACATACTATTGAATTAGATCTAGATGCCAAACCTGTAAGGTAAAAAAAGGCCTATAAATCCTAAGATTGAACCTTTGATGAGAAAAGAGTTGGGAAAATTGATTGAGGCTAAAATCATTTTTCCCATCAAGCATTCTTCATGGGTGGAAAATATTGTTCTTGTTAGAACAAAGAATGGGGAAATAATACTTTGTGTAGATTTTAGAGATCTAAATAAAGCCTCCCTAAAGGGCCATTATCCCCTCCCCTCCATGGAGTAGATTTTACAAAGAGTTAGTGGTTTAGAAAGGTTCTCTTTCTTAGACAGTGTAGAAGAGGGGGACCGACCACACCAAGGCTCCAGGTCACAAAGATCTGAGAGTGGAGGGCTGCCCTAATCTACCTCAAGCTAGGTAAGTGTTTTAGGTCAAGGATATAGAATGAAGAGCACTCTCAGGTGCTTCTATCACTCTACTAACTTGGGAGATTTGATGGGGCTAAGTGAGAAGGTTTTTGGAGCCTAAAATATACCTCAGATAGCTCTCTGCCTGAGGACAACAACATAGGTTAGGGACAACAATGCAACACATTGGTATCTCTTTGGGGTGCTGACATCCATATGGTAAAAAAGTGTAAAGTATAGTGAAAGGAGAAAAAACCAACTAACTACTAGCAGCTAAGGTCTAAAATACTAACTAGAATGATAATGAACAAAATAAACAAAGTGACTAGTAAGATGATAAAGGAGATGATGAAAGTGAGGGTGATGAAGAGAAAATCATGAGAAATCTAGTTCTCCAGCAAGCTCCATAGGAGAACATACCTACACATAACCAAGAGAGGAAAAATATTGGGGCTGTATAGGGGTTTCCCTCATTCAAACCCCCACTTTGGTGTTTCCACCTCCACAGACAACTAGATAGATCAATAGAAAATGCGATAAAGAATCTAATGGAGAGAAAAAAAACAATAACAAAAACACTATGCTATGCAAATCAAGAAGCAATATCACCTTCTCAATCAAGATTCCCTCAAGAATGTGGAGGAGGATGCAAGCTTGGTAAGGTATATGTTTCCACAACAGAAAAGAAGTAGTCCCTTGGGATACCAAGTTGCAATTCCAATGGTGGAAAAAGTGCAACAAGATATGAAGAAGCTATAGAGAATTGCTCAAGAGATACTAAAAGATCAAATTAGTGTGTAGAATGGAGTCTAAATTGCTAAAGAGGTGAAGTGAATGAGAAAGATATGCATTTGAAAATGTTTTAGGAGGGAAAGAGCCATTCTCCAGTCAACTAGAAGGTGTAGAGGCGTTACACTTCATCGCTAATGGAGAACACAATGTCTCTATAGATTCTAGAGGCAACAATATGTCAAGGATGGAAACATGCTGCATAGACGTCCACACATTGCACATGCATCCTTGAAATAAATTGCCCCACCAACACAAGAGACAAGCACCAAGTGGATGGAAAGTAGGTAGGTGATGTGGAATTATTTAGTCAGGGTTGATTTTTCTAGAGTAGAGGGTGTAAAAGGGGAATTTGTGAGAGGGGTGCAAATTCACTCCTATATATTTTTTCCTCACTTTAGTAGGAAAGCGTGTCAAATGAATGTTTTGTAAAGTAGATCAAAGAGTTTAGAAATGTATTCCTTAATTTTTGAGGAAGAAGACCACAATCTGGTGAACTCGAAAGCACAGGGCATGAAAATAACTCCATAGGTACTCTCTCCTGAGGAGGTTTGAACAAAGGACTTTATAGATCCTTGGAGCTATAGAGTTGATTAAAGTGCACTAAAGGACCATAGATTAATGATGGAAAAATCCTACAGGATGCAAGTGCTTCATAGGCACTCAGACTTACAAAAAAGGTGCTCCCTAGGTACTCTCTTTTGAAGGAATCGTGATGTATGGGACTCCATAGAGTTGGATTAGAAAGCAGCTTCATAGGAACACCTGCAAAGCAACATGTTAATTTGTAGATAAAACATGTTAGAAAACAAAATGCAGCAAGATAGGCATACAAGCAAGTAGACAGTCACGTAGATAGTTGAAAAATTGAAGGTGAAGCTTTCAAAGGGGTCCCTTGGGAACCTTTCAAAATAAAAGGGGTCCACTCAAGGGATGCTTAGTTTGAAAGTATAAGAGTATTTTTGCAAATTAATTCAACATCAACAAATCCTTTTGAAATATGTTCACTTCATAAAGGAATTCAAAAGGAAGAAGGTCCCCTTGCAAGGGGAAGGTCAAAATTCACCCATAGGAGAAGGTACTCCCTCCTTGGAGGAATTTTTTTCAAATTCTTTATTTGCGAACCCATGATGAAGGAAAAGTGTTTCGCTAGGGGTCCTTGTTGAGGAATGCAATTTTTGAAAAATGTTTTAAAAAGATTTTTGAGTATGCACTTTTCTAAAAATCAAAGTGACATGATAGCCCCCCTGTAGGATGATGTATACTAAACATAGAGGTACATGGCATCTTAAGGAGAGAAAGCCAAGAATGAAAAAGTGATGTTGTGGCCTGTGGAACATAACGAGATGTAACCATGGTAATTTTGTCTCAAACACGAGGGAAAACACATGAGCACCACAACATCAAAAAGCAAGCATGAAATATTAGAGAAAAAAATGCAAGAAGAGACAATAGCATCATGGACAAGGGACACAGGGGTGATATGATATTTCAAGGTCAAAGCTACTCATAAATATAGATAGATGATAATAGTATATTAATGAATTGTCATCAATCCCCTACTATATCAAACCATATGAAGAATGCTCAAGAAGATAAAATAAAAATAAAAAATTGGATCAACATGGAAGGGAAGCCTAAATGCCCCCAACACTTTGCATCATCCCCAATTATCAAAAACCAATACACATAACAGAGGAAGAATGATATAATAAATAGAGGAAGTTTTAGGACACATAAGCACTCTTGTATCCAAGCACCTACGAAGGTGACAAGGGCCATCCATGAACATATAACACAAGAATGAGAGAACACAAACACACACACAATCTACTCTACATATAAAGAAGAGGCACCCCCTAGTCCTCATCAACCAAGAGGTCATTGACATCCAAATATAGATCATTATAAGGTGAAGGTGGATGAGCCTGCAATGGAAAAATATCAAGGGGGGAACCCTCTAACCCTCCCACAACAAGAGCCAAGGAAGAAGGCCCTGCAAGGTCTTCTCTGCTTAGTTCCTGTGGGGTGAAAGTCAAATATTTCTCAAATATCACTGTTAGGGTTGGGACCTCATCCAAAGAGTTAAACATGCACTTCACAAGAGTTCCATGTGTTTCCTCAATGAATGAGGGAGGTGACACCTAAGACTCACTGCTAGGCTCAGCGAGTGACTCAAGAGTAGTGACAAACTCTGGGGACATTGGGACTTCCTTTGTCACCAGGATGACACATGCTAATGTAGAACCACTTTCAAAGAAGGCGGACCCCTCATTTGACCCCCATTGCTAGCGGGGCCATCCTCCATCTTCTACTTTGTTAGGGGATGCAAGATCCCCATGATCGAGGCAAAATGAATGAAGGAGGAGGAAAAATCCATGGTGGACACCACAAAGGTGTTCGACATGTCCACGAGCTTTGAAAATGCTAGAATATTTAGGAGGGACATCAGAAGGGGTGGCTCAACTGAAGGAGCAATAAACACTTGCACCTTTTTTGGATGAGGCTCATTTACACTCGTAGCAGGAGCTAGAAGCAACATTGAAGCTAATGAAATTGAAGCAGAGGGGACAAGAGAGGGGGATGTATCAGAAGGTTCCATAGTAGAAATTATCGAATCCACCTCCTTCCTTTGTAGAGTGTCCTACTTAGTGGTTTGAGCCTTTCTTCGATTCTTGTGCTCACATGCAAGATGGTTCCTGTGACTCCAAGAGCTATAGGATGAAACCTAAGATGGAATAGAGGACTCCTGTTTGACCATTAGAGTGTCCATGATGACCATTTCTAGTGGAGGGAGAGACTACTAGAAGGGAAAAGGAGGAAGAGGTTGGGAAGAGGTTGGAACAACAACAAAGGGAGTCGACTCTAATTCCTTAGCAGTGGGCCTGTTTGCATTCACCACCTTAGGGGTAGGAGTGATAGGAGGCCGTGGTGGCCAAGCCATAGAGGACTCCCCATGGGAACCCTTCCCCTTACCATATTGAATAGGTTGAGGCATCATGGGCAAGGTAGGAAGGTTAGATACTTGAGTCTTAGCTTTACGCCAAGTAGGTACCATCTAAATTCTCATGTGAAAGGCAGTAGTAACCCAAATCTCCTCTTGAAGAAGGGAGGCAGAGGTGGTGCCCTAAGTATGGGTAGGATTATCCTTTCCCTTATGAGAGGAAGAGGAAAATTGTTGCTATGCTACTAGGTGAGTCACTTTCTACTACCTTTTGCCCCTAGTTTTATGCTTTATGTAATTCTAGTAAAGTAGGTCTATTCTAGGAGGGAGCAAACCAACCAGGGCGGGCCAAAAATGATCCAAAGAGTAACCCCCAAAAGATTCCAATGATTGATATCTAGTGTCATGCACAACATGCATGACACCTTTGTGAGAGAAATTTAAAAATTTGTGAATTAAAAAAGCAATTCCATTCATGGAAGCTAGCCATGGGATGCCCAACTTCATCCTAAGAAAATCAAATTTCAGAATGACATCAAAATTTGTATCCACACTCCTAGGTCTAACTAGGATGAAAAGAGTTATATATTTTGTTTTCTCATATTCCTCCATCTATAATGAATTTAACCATAACATCTCCTCTATAATAATATTCACTTAGCTTGTGGGGTCAACTAGGACTCCTGTCACAATGTTTCCATTGAGGTGAGCAAGAATGTATAGGAGAGAGGGCTTGTTATTTAGAGGCAAGTCATGTGAGGTGAAAGTTACATTTGGAAAACCATTCATAGGCTATGGGGGAGGAGTAATCAAAACCATGTTAACATATGACAAAGGTTTAGGAGAAGCATCGAAGGGGTCAATAATCAAGTTCACCGAATGGGACATAAATGGGTTCATGTAAATCTACAACTCACTATTAGCCTTTGCTACCAACTTATTTGTGTTTTGTTTCTTCCCATCAAGATGGATGGTACCATCATCGATGCGATCATGTATCTCATGATGCAGAAACATGCAAGACTCAGTATCATTCCCATTGAAATGATGGTACTAACAAAAAGCATTCCCATCATACCAATCAAGATAAGACTACTTCAAAGGTTAGGGATTTTCCAAAGTTATGATCTTATCCTTCAATAATTTTTTTAAAATATAAGAATAAGATTTAGCTAACTTTGTAAACTTTCTATTACATTTGAGGCCATGATAATTAGTCATGGCAACTACATTTGCAATAGCCTTTCCTTTTCCTAAAATAGACAATAGATTTTCCTTTGAAATGGGAGCGCGAGGAGGATCCCCTGAACTGAACCACCATTTGCTGGTACTCCTGCAATGCAACACACATATGTGCAAAGGAAGGGTATTTTATTAAGGTGAATTTCTCTTGCCAGGTTCACTGCATATTTCCTATGAATACCTTTTGCACATTCGAGAAGGGTAGTGGGTATGAAATTTGTGAAAAGAGCACTTGGTAGCATGCTATAAAGTCATTTATCTTCTTGTGCTCTCCTTGCTTACATCAGGAAAAATTTGAGGTCATCTTCATACCAATGTTAGCCTAGAATTGATAGAGAAATTGATTTACAAGTTGGTCAAATGAGAATATAGAATTATCAAGAAAGGAACAATACCAATCAAGTGCTATATCCTTAAGTAATTGAGGGAAAAGATTATCCATTAGAGCATCATGGTGGAAGAAATATGTGCACATAGAATTAAATCCTAATACATCTATTTGCAAATATCTCTTACCACCATAATTTTTGAATTTAGGAATCTCTATTCCCTGGGGGAAAGGAGTACTCAAAATCACCACCGACAGTGGGCTATGTCAAAAAAAAGGTTAGAAGATAGGTTGGGCAGAGGCTTGAGAAAGGCTTGCCAACTGGTTTTGCATCTGACCCATGTTCTAAAGAAGAGCATTCAAAATAAGGTTAGAGGATAACAAAGGCCTAGTGGAACCTCCCCTAAAACCACTACCACTAGAACCACCTCCGAAGCCATCACTGTGACCACTGCTAGAGCCACCATTGGAACCACTAGTTTGACCCCCACTGGAGCCACCACGATAACCTCCACCAGTGCCACTACCACTAGTATTGCTTGAGTCACTACCGCTAGTGCCACATCCACTACCAAAGCCACCACCGCTCATCCCACCAGAGCCCCCACCACTAGGATCAGTAGGAGGGGTGAAAATGAAACCAAGGGGTATCCTACTCACCTTGATAGTGTTAGGCTTTTGAGAATCAGAGGAAACATTGATTGAGGGGCCCATTTCAACCATGCATATAGATGTGGTAGGCATCGGGACACCTATTTGTTTCTCATAGGTATCAGGCACCTCCCCTTTGGTAGTACTTGATCTAGTCCTATAAGAAGGGATGTATGATTTAGTTAGATTAGTGAGGCTATGTAAGAATTCTATACCTATCTGATCCTTACCTAACATGTATCTCACCTCACTGGCAAGCCTAGTAGCTCTCACCATATTTGGTGCTTTCTCCAAATGATTCATGAGGGATAACAACCTCCTATTTAGTGCCAAAAATTTTTCTACAAGAATATGAATAGCATCATCCTCATCCATAGATGAAGCTGTAGGGGATGTTGGAGGAGTGGGTACATAAGTGGTCTGATCAATGAAACCCATCTCATCTATTTAACCTATGGAAAAAATAGTAGTAAAGCTAGAAGTGACCTTAGTCTTTTCCATTGGTAAGTTTCATAGACTTCTCCTAACAATGTACCTAAAGGTTGTAGATTGGGTTGTGATGCTCATAAACCCTCACAATACCCAAGTCTAATTTGGTTACTGAGTGCGTGGAAAAAAAAATTGATGCAAAGAAATGAATAGATGTTGTTCATGTTAGGTTCACCAAAATTTAAAAGAGGGGGACCAACAACACCAAGGATCTAGGTCATGGAGAGTCGAGAGTGGAGGGCTACCCTAATCTACCTCAAGCTAGGCAAGTGTTTTAGGTCAAGGATAGAGAATGAAGAGAACTGCCAGGTGCTTCTGTCACTCTACTAACTCGAGAGATTTGATGGGGCTAAGTGAGTAGGTTTTTGGATCCCAAACTATACCTCAGACAACTCTCTACTCGAGGATAGCAGTGTAGGTTAGGGACGTCATCATAGCACACTAGCATCTCTCTAGGGTGTTGGTGTTTGTATGGTCAAAAAGTGTAATGTACAGTGAAAGGAGAAAAAACCAACTAACTACCTAGTAGCTAAGGCCTAAAATACTAACTAGAATGATAATGAACAAAATAAACAAAGTGACTAGTAAGATGATAAAGGAAATGATGCAAGTGAGGGTGATGAAGAGAAACTCATGAGAAATCTAGTTTTCCAGCAAGCTCCACATGAGCACCTACCTACACATATCCAAGAGAGGAAATTTTTTGGGGTTGTATAGGAATTTTCCTTAGTCAAACCCCCACTTTGGTGTTTCCACCTCCATGGACAGCCATATAGATTGATAGAAAACACAATAAAGAAGCCAATGGAAAGAAACTGAATAATAATGAAAACACTATGATATGTAAATCAAGAAGCAATATCACCTTCTCAATTGAGGTTCCCTCAAGCACATGGAGGAGGATGCAATCTTGGTAAGGTCTACACTGCCACAACAATGAAGAAGTAGTCCCTCAGGACACCAAGTTGCAATTTCAATGGTGGAAAAAGTGCAGCAAGATATGAAGAGGCTGTAGATAATTGCTCAAGAGATACTAAAAGATCAAGTTGGTGTGTTGAATGGAGTCTGAATTGCCAAAGAGGTGAAGTGAATGAGAAATATATGCATTTGAAGATGTTTAGGAGGGAAAGAGCCATTCTCAGGTCGACTGGAAGGCACAAAGGCATTACGCTTCATTTCCAATGGAGAACATAATGTCTCTACAGATCCTAGAGGTAGGAATATGTTAGGGATGACAACACATTGTGTAGACATTCACATTTAGCGCACAAGTGCTTGACATAAATTACCCCACTGACACAAGAGACAAGCACCAAGTGGATTGAAAGCAGGTAGGTGATGTGGAATTATATAGTCGGGTTTGATTTTTCTAAAGTAGAGGGTGTAAAAGGGGAATTTGTGAAAGGGGTGCAAATTTGCTCCTATACAGATGGTTATTTAGGCTACAACCAAATTCTTGTCCAAGAATCTAATTAGCATAAGACAACATTTAATACAAAGTGGGGAATCTATGCTAATTGTAAAATGCATTTTGGTCTAACCAATGTAGGTGCCATTGTTTAGAGATCCATGGATATGGCATTTCAAGGTGTGTTTAGACAATTTGTTTTGGTCTACTTGGATGATATCACAGTGTTTTGAAAGCATGCAAAAGACCATTTTAGTCACCTTGAGAAAGTATTTCAAAAATTTATGGAATATGGTGTTTCCCTAAATCCAAATAAATGTTTCTTCACCACTAATTAGACAAGCTTCTTAGGCACATTGTTTCAAAGGATGGCTTAGTCATTGATCCTGCAAGGGTAAAGTCTATCTTGGCCATCCCACTTCCCAGTCACAAGAAAGGATTATAGAGTTTCTTAGGAACCATTAACTTTGTGAGGAGGTTCATTCCAAGCCTTGCTACTTTGGTAAAGCCTCTTACTTCTATGCTTAAGAAAAATATGGTCATCAAGTGGACCAAAGAAGGTATGGATATCTGTAACTAAGGGTTAATTTAGGTTTGATTAAAGTTAGCAAATCAATGAAGACAATAAACCCAAAGAGATTACAAAATACAATGGAAGCTAAAATAAAGAATGATTATACCTATTAATCGCCGATACCTCCATGATCCACTTTTGTAACACCTTCTAGCTTGTTGGCTGATGTGTTGCCCTCAGATTCGATGTGCAAGCAATCTAGAAATACAAGTCTAAGTCCTACACCAAGTATTGAAGGATTTGAACAAATGTCTATGCCTATGACTATGATTAACAATGCCTAAACATGCTAAGACTTAATCAAATAAAGACAATAAATGCTACAATTACTATGAAAAACATCTAAGTATCTCAGTGTGTAAGTGTGTAATGTGTCTGTGTAATAAAAAAATGAGAGGAAAATGGCATTTTATAGAAAATGCCATTTTGACTGGACGGATGAGATTGACTTTTGACGAAGACCTAAAATTAGAGGCCCAGATTAAATTTGATAATCCCTAATCAGGGTTAGGGAAAAGTCATTAATCGAGCGGTCGAGATGCCATCTAAGAAGATTGAATCAGCGATGGAGAATAAATGAGGAAATTAATTCAAAAATAAAGATTTTCAAAAATGAAGGAGATAAAGACTGAACTGAAGATCAGGTTTGGAAAAATCAAGAATCTGCCCGATTACTTGATTTTTGGAGGAAAGTTACCATTTTGAATTAAATTAATTCAAAATATGGATTTTGTGAAATAATAAATAATTGATTTTCCAATTATTTACCAAAATGAAGTGCCAGTTAAGATTGAGATGACATTTTAAATAATTTCATTTATTTAAAATGAGAAGAATATTAATTTTGGCAATTAAATAATTAAAGATAATTATTTAATTTAGAAGATAACATTAATTAATTAAATTAATTAATCAATTCATTTAATTATGACAATTAGTGATATATTAAATAAATAAATGAAATTCATTTATTTAATAATCAGGAAGAAATGAATGAAGAAGGGTGTACTAAATAAATTTAGAAATTCTATAATAAGGGAAGACTTAGATAATTAA
>VDFB02344363.1:0-13393 GCA_007258455.2 Sequoia sempervirens
GCAAATCTTGGTGACATCCAAAATCAATCAAATCAACCTCTCACCTATCATGTAGAGGTTTATCAAATCAATCAATTTTAACCTCACCTATCACGAGGTTTATCAAATCAATCAATTTTAACCTCACCTATCATGAGGTTTATCAAATCAATCAATTTTAACCTTTCCTATCATGAGGTTTATCAAATCAATCAATTTTAACCTCGCCTATCATGAGGTTTATCAAATCAATCAAGGCACCTCACCTATCATGAGGTTTATTAGATCAACCAACCTATAATTGATGCTCACCTATCATGAGGTCAATTATCATCATCCTCTCATTGAATCTCACCTATCATGAGATCAATGGACATCTAACCTATCAACATCATCAATCATCATCAAACCACAGACTGATGCGATCAAACATCATAAAAATTGAGGAGTCTCAACAAGAAAATCATCAAATTTACCCAATGTGCCAAAATAGTGCTCCAATGCACTAAAAACCTCTGTGCTAGAGAAATGCATCAATGCACCATAATGAACCTTCAATGTGGTAGATTACTCTATGTGCCGGAACATAGGCCCGATGTGCTGAAATACCTGATGCACTAAGTCAGTTGACCTATGCGCCGAATCACTCTATGCACTAAAATAGTTTATGGATGCATTACTGCGAGTCACCTATGCGCTACTTTATCCTATCTGCTACATCGGGGAACCTATGGGATAACTTATCCTATGTGCTAAAACAAATTATGTATGCACTATTTCGGTTTCCTAATGCGCTAAAACATTTAAAACCGAATTTAAACAAAAAAATGGAGGGAAAATCAAATGTGCAAAATACGAGGCAGTTTTTGGGGTACTCACCGAAGGTCCATATGTTGCTAGGTGGTTATTTTCCCCGACTCGCTTGAACCAAAGGTTTTCTTGTGGGGATCACCATTCCGCCTAAGTTTTCCCTAATCACTCTCTCACAAATTTCAATTGCAAATGCAATAAATGACCTTTTCTAATCAACTATTATTTAACCTTTTAAAGGTTAATTAAGTGGCATTTTATGATGTTTTTATTTTTTATTTTTCAAGGCCTTTAATTAGTTTCAGATCATCACCTGGTGGCTTATACATCATTTTTTGGGAGATAAATCATTTTTGACGCATAAAATTTTGAGATCATCATCAAATCATTAAAAAATCATCAAAAATTTCAAAAATTTCCAAAAATCCTAAAAATTCCAAAATTCACCGATTTATCTCCTTAGGGGGCATATATTCATCAATATCTAAAAATCAGCGTCTGGGGCATCGAATTTATTTTTTCCTGGGCATCGGTATCAAATTTTTCTTTGAAGCAACATGTAAACACATTACTTCAAAGAGGGGCAAAATGTATACACCTAAAATCAGTCATGGCATTTAATTAATTAAATACTAGTTATTTAATTAATATTCGACTACGTATAAATAAATTCTCAATTTATTTATATTGTTCATATTTTCTAATTCTCCAAATTTAAATCATATTCTTCTAATTTAATTAAATAAACAAATTTCATAAGTTTGTTTTATTTAATTTTTACTAATCTCGATTAGGAATTCAAGCACATGTCTACAACTTTTTGTGCCACCTCACCAAGGTCACATGAAATTAAATAATTCTAATTTTTAAATTAGAATTATCTTCAACCAATTTTTAAACACATGGATTATTCCTCACACACTTTTTCAACCAGTTTTCAAACACATGGTCTTTTCTTCCATCCATTTGGCATGTTGCCTATTGGTCAAGAGATTCTTCCATCCATTTGGCATGTTGTCTTTGGTCAAGGGGACATCTTCTTGATTCTCTTCATCTCCACCGTTCATCCCTCTTGTTCAAATATGGACCGTTGATCGTTGCCATCTCACAAGATGCTTGAAAAAGCCTATAAATACAACCCTTTTCCATTGTATTTTGCATCCACATTTGAAGTAGAGTTATCATGCAGGAATATTGTTTGAGCATTGGAGCATTTTGGAGTCTTATAGTTACATTTCATATCATGTTTTGCATCATAGTTAAATCTTAGAATAATACTTTTCTTCATAGTTGCATTTTATGTCTCACTTTGCATCATAGTTGTATTTTGGATTGTCATATTCATAGTTAGCATTTGAGCATATGTAGAATCATCCTAGTTTCATATCATAGCATTTACATTGTATAATCTAACATCATCATCTATTCATCATAACATCCATTATCCTTTCCATCGTATAATTTCATGTAGGAACTTAGTTGGCTTGCATGTTGAGTATTATCTCATTTCCTAAGTTGTCATTTTAACGACCATAGTGCACAAAGAAATTTGAGGGAAAAATGGTTTAATAAATCCTTGGGAATAGAGGACAATGAGACGTTCTTAAAAGATTTGTTTAGCTACAAAATAGAGTACTTTACTTGTTTCAAATCTTTGATATAATTCATTTCATTAAGGTTTGTGTCAATTTACTAAATCTCTCACATTTCACACACACACACAATTCTAACA
Organism: Sequoia sempervirens; assembly: GCA_007258455.2. Classification (NCBI taxonomy): domain Eukaryota; kingdom Viridiplantae; phylum Streptophyta; class Pinopsida; order Cupressales; family Cupressaceae; genus Sequoia; species Sequoia sempervirens. The sequence continues at coordinate 2,522 of VDFB02344363.1, forward strand.
TGTTTGGGTGCAAAAAAATACCTTTCCTAACTTAGGCCCACCCATCCAGACATGTTGGAATAGTCGATTTCGTTGTATGATGAACATAATGAAAGTTATACCACTTTGCAACTTTACACTACATGCAACTGACATGTTTTCCATCAACTAAAAAATCTTCACCATGGGAAAAAGACTTGAAGCTTGTGAATGATTAGCTTAAACCTACTCAAACATGAACAAACAAGTGATCATTAGTCAATAAACAAGTGTAAACCAAACATTCCCTATGAAATTCTTTGAACATATGAATATGGAAACAAAGCAAAATATCTTAAACTATTCAAATAAATCACAAATGAAACTCTATTCTAATGCTCAAACCAGCATCCCATAGGGGGATTGGTGCTTCTTTTATGTGGAAAGAAGCCCTTTCCCAATCTCTTGATAAGCTTGATGATGGATGCATGATGAACAAGATGACTTTGATGAAAAATGCCAATAACCTAGCTATGATGGAGAAATTCTATGCTAACTTGGATGAAATTCTTGATAATAAACTTGCATAAACCTCTCAACTTGTGTCTCACCCCAAATTAATAGAGAAGGCCTCTATTTATATGGAAGAAGGATTGAAGATTGAAGAATAGGATAGATGTGGGATTAAAATTTAAACCAATGGCATTGTGCCACTTGTCAACATTCTAATGAAGGAGAGTGGAGCACATTTTGAACAATATGCATGTTAAATGCATGTAGGTGAAATTTGAAATTCAAAAGATGGCTTGTGCAAGAAGAGTTGTAAGAGGATTTAATGCCAAGTTGGCTCAAGGAGAGGACATGTACGAGCCTTTAATGCCAAGTTGGAGGAAAAAAGTCCTTTAGGAGGGATAATTCAAATAAGTGGAATATTCCAAGAATATGCCATATTTGAATGGAAATAGGAGGAATTAATAAATCAAATAAATTGATTTACATGTGCAACTTGAAAAAGCTAGAGGAATGGAGGATTAGTGTTAGGAGTTAACTAGGATTAATTAACTTAGATGAAGTTAGTTGATTTGACATTTGATTTAGATATTTAGATTTATTTAAATCAAATGAGAAGATAGTGGAAGATTAGTAATTTAATTAAATAAATTTGATTTATTCAATTAAATGAAGAACATTAGGATTCAACTAATAAAATTGATTCATTTAATTAAAAGAGGACATTAGGGTTTAATTAATTAAAGTTGATTTATTTAATTAAAAGAGGAAAATTAGGATTTAATTAAATAAAATTGATTTATTTAATCAAAGAGAAATTTTGATGAATTAATTAAATAAAGATTATTTAATTAATTGGTTAGTAAAGGAATGATCAAGGAAGAATCAATGTTAGTGAATCAGAGTCAAGTGCATGATATCAATCAGGATAATTTATGTGTCTATAGAGCTATCAAAAACTGAGAGAGGTTATTGTAGAGGGGCCCTACATGATCTTGTAGCATTAGAAAAAAATATTTTTAAGTGCCATGGTTTCCAAGTAATTGCTCATCAAAGTTTGCTGCCCCTTTGCACTTTGGTCTCTTAAGAGCCTTCACTGGTACAATGTAGCTCAGGCTATTCTAGCATGTTTGGGTGTGAAACAAGACCTTTCCTAGCATAAAACCACCCATCTAGATGTTTTAGAATAGTTGGTTCGATTGTATGAAGAATAGAATGAAAGTTACACCACTTTGCAACTTTACACTACATGCAACTGACCCATTTTCCATCAACTAAAAACTCTTCACCATGGGAAAATGACTTGGATCTATCAAAAATTGAGAGAGGTTATTATATAGGGGCCCTACATGATCCCATGGCCTCAAAAAAAAGTTTTTGTGCCACATTTTTTGAGTAATCGCTTGTCGAATTTTGTTTCCCCTTTGCACTATAGTCTCTTAAGAGACTTCATTGATACAATATATCTCAGACTATTCTGACATGTTTGGGTGTGAAACAAGAAATTTCCTAGCATAAACCCACCCATCTAGATGTGTTGGAAGAGTTGGTTTGGTTAGACGATGAACAGAATGAAAGTTACACCACCTTGCAACTTTACACTACATGCATTTGACCCATTTTCCATCAAATGAAAACTAGCCTCAAAGTGTTTTCAGAGCAGACTAACCTCCTTTTCATTGGCGATAAATCTTCTTCTTATCTTTTAATTCCTTTTCTATGTGGTTAATTTTAGTCTTCAATTGTTTTGCTTCAATTTTAACACTTCCAACTATTACTTTTGTAGCTGCAATGTGACCATCCACACATTTTTCATCATCTCTACTTCTCTTACCTATTAACACCCCCTAGTATTCCTTTTCATGATTTTCTAACTTCTTTTTCATATCTTTTATTGCTATGTCATCAATGCTTCTTCCTTATCATCTATTTCTAGTTGTATTTTCTCCATGGAAGTCTTAAGTTCAAGAATCTTTGACTTCATTTGTTCAAATCCACTATGTAATTCATAATTATAAGACCTTCGAAATATCCAAAGGTTGTACATAAAGAAAACATCATAAAACTATTGACAAAAGAAAATAGAAAGTAACAACTAAGTCTCACAAACAAAAACTCAAGGCATGCAAGTCTTATTAAAGATCATAAGGGCATTGGATTATTAGAGATTTGTTGGAATATTTTTTCATTGATGTCAAAAGGGGATCAAAGGAGAAGTGTGTTGATCCTATGCAAAAACATATAATGTTGTCATTGATGTCAAAAGTGAAAATTATGCAAGGGAGATTGTTGACATGATGACAAGAGATGAAATGGAGTTGCTCATGCAAGTGAGGATGCTAGAATTAATGAAAAGTGTCATTAATGCAAAAAGCTAGTTCAGTGGTGTGCCTAGATGTTATTGAGATGCAGTGGATCTGGTTCTAGAAGTTATGGTACATGATGTTGATGGAAGAAGCATGTTTTTGTAAATATTGCTCAAATGTTGCATTATTCCCATGTAAGATTAATATGAGGTTGTAGAAGGTTCTTCTAGAAGACAAAGGTGTAAATAGGTAGCAAATTTGATGTGGGGTTTTTGAGAGCTTTCTAGAAAGGTATTGTGTAGGTCTTGATGTCAATGGAGATGTCATCATTCATTTGTTCATGCTCTTGGTCTTGGGTTTATTAGTTAAACCCTACGTGTGTAGAAGTTTACAGTCATAGAGTTTAAAATATTCTATTTCAACGATGACTTGTGTTTGGTGGTTGTAGGTCACATAAGTTACAACTTATGTCATTGAAGTTGTGAGGGTGATTGGCCCCTCTACCTAGTGCTCAAGGTTACTCATATCTAGCACATCGGTGTGATAGTGCATGTCAATGAGACACTGGGTCATCGAAGGGAGTTCTATGAATGTCTCTTCGATGAAGTGACAAGGAGCATGGAAGCTTTATCAGTGAGACTGTATATCATTGGTGAGACCTTTGTGAATGTCTCTCTGACATGGCGATGTGAAGCAATGCCCAAGTGGTACCCAGTCATGATGATGTGGGTGATAGTGATGAAAAAGATGACACATGACATGATAGGATTGAGTCAATGGTAATCCACATCCTTGTTGTGGATTACGGTGCAATGACATGGCGATGAGTTGGAAAAGTGGTGACATCAATGGCCTTCATCGGTGTGACTAATTGTTGTCGGTGAGACCTATTCAAATGTCTCTTTGATATTCTGATATGTGCTTGATCGAAGAGAGAGATGCAAATCAGAGGGAGTTTCATGATTGTCTCTTCGACATTCCAACATATTATGGGCTTAGTTGATCATTTTTTTGAGGTGACCTTATGGTTTCAGAGGGAGATGAGTTAGGGTCTTGGTGACATTCTGATGGTGGAAGATTAATGGTGATGACCAATGTAGTAGGATCTAATGGTGCCTGCATGTCCCACTGAAATGTTGGTGGGGCCCAATCAAACCCATGGGGTTAGCGGGATTGGTGGAAATATTACATGTCAATTGGCATATGGAAGTGGGACCTGATGGTGGTGATAATGAAAGCGAGCTAAGGTTCATCGGTGAGACAAAATGGTGTTGGTAGGATGTTTAAGGATGTCTCCTCAACAACCTGAAGACCTACCCATCGGTGAGAGAATATGGTATCTCTAGGAATTTGAAGCATGTCTCTTCAATAGGGTGATGGGAGTATGATGTCAACTACAAGACCCAATAAGGTGGACATGGCAGTGAGACCTGGTAAGGTAAGGATGATGTGCATATGTGTTACAATCAAAAAATGAATAAAATGATGACATGTGGCACGAAGCAACAATGGATGGTGACATGGTGATGTCATGGACATGTGGTGACACGATGGAGTGGGGACCACTTATCTACAACAATGAATGATATCGATGCAAAAAAACCATATCGATGAGAGTTGAGTTAATTTCTCTTCGATAGCCTGATGGCTATCTCATTGATGTGACATTGGCCTATTGATAGGAGTCAAGAAGATGTATCTTCAAAAAAGTGATAGGTGAGTTAATGTTCATTGGCGTGATAGATACCCTTCAGTGGGACTTGGAAGGAAGTCTCTCTGACAACCCAATGATCTTCTTATCAGTGAGACATTGGTGTATTGGTAGGAGTTTGGGAGGACTCTCTTTGACGGGGCTATACAATGAAAAGCAAAGTGGGACTCGATAGGATGGTGACTATGATAGATTGTGATAGAGAAGAATAGGTGGTGAAGAGTGATTGCTCGATATGCTAATTCACATCATTGTTGTGAATTACATGGTGATGACATGGAAAACTGATGGCATGTGGGCACGTGTACTCAGTGGTAGTCCATATCAAAGAGAACGGTGAACTTCGATGAGAATTTAGCGAATGTCTCTTCGACAGAGCAATACATGATGTTAAGGGAATACTACAAGATTGATGATGGAGATTTAAATGATTGCTTATATAATGGTCAGGGTTTAAAGGAATGAGGATGGACAAAGGATTGTAGGATCTTGGTGCGAGAGAGAGAAGATCGAAGAACATAATTCAAAAGCAAAGATCTGCAAATGCTCAATAGTGTGAATGGAAGTTTGAACTACAAACTAACACAAAAGAAATAATTTATTGGTCTAGCTGCACAACCGACCAAAGAAAATGAAGATTTGATCTTCAAGGTGGCGATACAGATCGAAGATATGATCAAGATAAAATTAGATCAAAGGATTGGAGGAGAGAATTAAATGCATAATCGATTATAGGGTTTGGTAGAGAGCTAATTTGGGAAAATTCTCAGTATCTAAATTGAATGTTGTGTGACTCGAGGTAGAGGAAGCTTGTTGGTGAAGTTATAATATGAAGAAAACCCTAATAGTAAGTTGGTACTGATCTGGACAGAGGAGAGAATCTCAAGGTAGAGATTACAGGTCGGTTGAGAAAGAAGACAATTAGATATTGTCAAAGTGAGATGTTTGTAGTAAGAATGCATGAATAGAGAGAATAGTCTATAGTTGTATGGTGTATAGAATAGAGTGACATCTTGTTGAGTATGCTATAGAGATAGAGTAAGAGAGAGTGTGCATGTATAGAGAGAACAACCTACAATTGGTTGCAACACTACTAAATGTTATATCTTGATGAGTATGCAACAAAGAGAGAGAGAGCAACAAAGCATATAGTGAATGCATTTGAAAAGTCCTAGACTGTAATACAAAACATCTTCTAGGTATTTGCATTCATGGTGAAGAGAGTGTATAATGCAACAAGATAAAATAGTGATTGTTCTATGTGTAGAGTAGGGGTATGTTGCTAAGAGTTCATCTTCAACAACAATAGTGTAAGTTGTAGAGTGTGCAACAATTCATTGAATGTAATGGTGCATTTTCAAGTTGGGAAGAACCTAATTGTATGCATATATGAACTTGTAATATTTTAGAGGTTGTAGCTTCATTGAACTGAGTTTTAGTTTAGACTAGGTGATTGTAGTCTCCTTGGAGTTGTAGCTCCTAAAATTTGGTGTTGAAGCATCCTTGGGTTGTAGCCCTAAAACCTTGTAACATAGATTTCCTTTGTGATGCTATATTTGAGTAGTAGGCTCAAGTAGCCTTGGTCACCATGGTTTTTCCCATCTTTGGTTTTCCACATATATCTGGTGTTGTGGGAATTTATGTTGATTGTTTATTTTATCTTTGCATCTTTTAGTTTTCAATCTACATTAAGAGTTGGAGAAAGAAATCTGCACAAAAGTATTTGGAGCTAAGAAAGTAATCTACATAAAAAATTTTGATAGCCAATTTTTTGAGTATCGCCTAATTCACCCCCTCTCAGAGATCATTGTGTTCCAACAATAAGAGACCACAAATCAACATTCCCAACAACAAACTTCATAGATATGTAGGATTTGAGAAATAAAAACTACGTAACCCAATGAACACCTGCATGCAAGAAGCTTGTCACAGAGAAAGAGAGAACAAAAACAAGGGTTTGGCTCTGACAATGTGCAAAATGTATTATCAGAAAAATGAATCAAGAGAGGTGAATACAAGAGATCAATCCTTATAAAAGGAGATCTAAACCTAAAGGAAACCCTAACCCTAAAGGTGAGTGCATTTAATAATTAATATTAATTATTAAATGACTAATATATGTGCATAAAGTGAATTCTTAAGAGGAGAGTAAAGTTAATTAATTACTTTACTCTAACACCCCCCTTAAGAAGAGCTACAATGCAACTACAAACAATGTAGAAGAAAGCAAAGGAACTACAATGCATGAAAGTAAAATTGGGTCCTAGCAACTAGGCCTGATCAGGTACCCAAATACAACTAAATCTCTGTAAAGTGGAGAAAAGGAGAAAACCCAGTGGGAAAAAACTCCTCTCCAAAAAGAGATGAACAAGAGTGAAAGAAGAAGAGAGATAGAAAGGACTCAACATGACCCCCCAAGAACTGCTTCTATCACACAAGTACAAAATATGTTCCCCCCATAGGAGAGAGAAGAGACTCCAAAGCCCCCCCAGAATGAGAGAACCCCTGTGCCAATGATCAAAACAATGTGTCTCCTCGGAGGAAGAAACAGATCCAACGGTCGAGGAAGAGGAAATCCCTGAATGTGAGGTGAAAATGGAAATCCTGGATGATGCTCACTAAAGAATGGAACTGCAGTATGAGTGTCTGAATAACAAGATGGTGAATCAAACAACCCAAGATGATCCTGAAATGGAATCTCCAATGAAGATGGGATAACAGGTGTGCTGAAACTGTCATCTGTGAGGAAAGGAATTTCCTCTGATATGGCCTCAACAACTACACTTGATGGCTCGATGAGAGGAGCAACAATGTTAGTCATAGCTGAAGAGGAATCCTATTGAATAGATGTGATCTCAACAGAGGTAGAGGTGTAGAAGTCTCAACACTAGTCTCATGAATAGATGGAAGAACACATAAGTTCAAGTGACCAAACTTCACCTCAGATACTGCATGCTCTCTTGTAGAAAGAGAGGAAAACTCAGATAGTGGAGATGGTGGACCAAAGTGTGTGAATGCATACAAACGGGAAGAATGATCAACTGTCCCTGTTGCAACAATGTTGTAGTCTGAATGTCTCTAATGTGCACTGAATCAGGTGTGAACTCAACTGTCTTCCCTGTCCCACTGTGAGCAATCTGATAGATGGAGAGAAGGTTAGTGGACAAAGATGGAACACATAGTACATCATTGAATGTACCATCATCAATGTCGATAGAACCTTTCCCACATACACTCATATAAGTGTTATTACCCATCAATATGTGTGGTGAGGATGTAGCCTCGAAAGATGAGAACATGTTTTGAGAAGATTGCCATATGGTGTGAAGCACCTGAATCCAGTAGCCATCTAGATGAATGTGAACTGGTGGTTGCACATAATGCATGACCCTTATGTGGGGCCTGTTCATCTGTCTGGAATGAAGATGATGAAGAAGAAGAAGACTTGCCTAATGTAGATGAAGAAGAGTGATGAATATTGTTCCTCTCAAGAAGAGCTGTCAAATCTGAAACCTGTTTTGCATATGCATCTATCTTCTTCTCATAACACTTGGACTCATCATGTCCTGGCTTAGTACAATAAGCACACTTAGGTCTGTCTTTCTTCGATGATTCCCCCTTAGGAGAAGGTGAATCAGAGGTGTGTTGTGAACTGGAATCCATTCCAATGCTCTGTGGTCTTTGGTTTCTGTTTCTGCTTCTGCTTCCCCTGAGATGACTGTGCTACCAATGCTTGGTGTTGTGATCCTGTGAGAGCATCCAACTGTGATATCTTGGCTTGCTCTCGTGTCAACCGATCACAAAACACCTCAAATGTAGGCATGGTAAAGCGGTTTCCCAATGCATCCATGGTGGAATAGAATGTCGAAGAGAAGATCTGAAATGGACCCCGAAGCTTGGAGAGGATCAAGAAGATGCACTCTGTATCAGTCTTAATCTTGCCACAACCCTGCAAGATAGATCTCTGTTGTTTGAACTTCATCAGAAAGTCCTCAATGAAAGGAAATGAATCAGGTACCAAGGAAGTCAACTCGGCCTCAAGCTGCAATGCTCTGAACTCGTTGACAGTGCCAAAAAGTCCATCAAACTTGGTCCAAATGGCTCTAGGTGTGAGACACCCTTCAAGATGAAACAGGAGGCTGTCTGAAATGTGCAAAGCCATCAATCCCATAGCCTAATCCATATTGTTCCTGTGCTGCATAACCTCAAAGGGGCGAGTCAATTGAGGCTGAACCTCATCCAAATAGGACCATAACCCTCAAGACTGGAGAAGTGTCATCATGCGACCCTTCCAAGTGTGATAATTATGTGGTGTGAGAGGCTCAATAGATCTATCGGCCATGCTGTGAACTGTGCCTCAATTGCTCTGAAATTTTTTATTATTATTATTATTTAGTGGTCTTTCAGAACTAGACAGAAGATGCAGAAGGGGTTTTTTTGTTTTGGTGTTTATAGATTTTTTTTCTGATGTAAATGATAGAAAGCAAGAAAAAACACCCCCCCACAATGCAAAAAACCAATCCCCAATACAAATTGAAAGCTAGAAAATAATAGAAAGCAATATATGTTTGAGACAAATCTCTATGTACTTGAAGAATTTTTTGATAAAATAAGCTTAGATCTGGAAATAGCATAGAAACACCTTTCCGACGCCTATTTACTTTCAAAAATAGAGCAAAATTGAGCAAGTTATGCCCCTTAGAGTGCAAAAGGATCATCTGACTTTGACTACGAAAAAATGCAATCAAACTAGAATATTTTTTAAAAATTCCTATACCAACAGGATGGGCTCGGAGCCAGCTGTCCAACGCCTATTTTTGTTTGAAAATCGGAGAAAAATAGACCATTTTATACCCGATTGAATGAAAGTAGCGGAAAAAGGACCATCATACCCCTTTTAGCACCTTGGAGCTAAAAGAAATAAGCCCCTGGTCTTTTCAGCGACCAGGGGGCTAAACATTGGCCCGTCAGCTGTTGGAGCTGGCAGTTACCACTGCCTAGTCACATGTGGTGATGCTGGCGGTGGGCGTTGGTGGTTACCTCTGGCGGATACCACTAGCAGTTACTGCTGGCAGTCACCGCTGGTGGCTGAGCGGTGGGAATCTCCGGTGGCGGTGGAGTGGCGGGTGGCCGTCAGGTGGCTGGAGGGTGGCAGCCTCCTTCTGTGCGGGCAGTGCAGAATTTTTTTTAAAAAATTATTTTTTTTAAATTTTTTTTACAATTTTTTACAATTTTTGCATCAATCTGCGTGCCCTGGGGCCATACGGTCTAGGGCAATTTTTTTTTGCCTTTTAGTGCAACTATGGCCAAATCGGTCGTATTTTATATCAAAATAGGGGTTTTTGGACATTGCGAGCTCAACAATGAGGTCCATTTGAGCTCAAAGTGCACCAAAAAAAGAAACCCCCTATTCCAAATAAAAAACTAGAAAACAAACACAGATCTGATGCAACCAAAACCTAGATCTCTAATTCTTTCAAAAACTGAACAAGCTGTAGCAGATTTGGCTCTGATACCATGTAGGATTTGAGAAATACAAATCCATAGAACCCAAGGAATACCTGCATGCAAGAAACTTGTCACAGAGAAAGAGAGAGAACAAAACAAGGGTTTGGCTCTGACAATGTGCAAAATGTATTATCAGAAAAATGAATGAATCAAGAGAAGTGAATACAAGAGATCAATCCTTATAAAAGGAGATCTAAACCTAAAGGAAACCCTAACCCTAAAGGCGAGTGCATTTAATAATTAATATTAATTATTAAATGACTAATATATGCGCATAAAGTGAATTCTTAAGAGGAGAGTAAAGTTAATTAATTACTTTACTCTAACAAGATATTCATCCTATTTCTAAAGATGAATTTGAACCCAATAATTAGAAGAATGTAACTTTAAAAGTTAAAATTGCATGCTTATAATAGTCAATAGCCCTTATAGGGCAATGGTTAAGGCCATTTGAAGTATCAGAATGGTCTACTAAATTATAGGATAGATGCAATCTTGGGCGAATATAATCTAGGGCATGTTGGTAGATCATGTTAATACTTAATATGCATGTAACCTAATGCACCAAAGGTTCTATTGCTAGTATGTTCTCTTTCTCTTATATAAATATGAACCTAAGGGTTCTCTAAATAAAATTTAAGTCATCCATGGAAGTATTAAGTTCAAGAATCTTTGACCTCATTTGTTCAAATCCACCTATAGCATCATCTCTCACTTTCTTTTCCCACACAAATTCTTACCAAATACAAAACCTCTTGAGGTTTTCCACTTCTCCATTGCCATTTTCCCATTCACATACTACACAAGAACCTTCCTTGAAACTTATCAAGAGCAGGAAGAATATCTTCATTAAAAACACTATCTATCTCATTCACTTTG
>VDFB02344365.1:0-24766 GCA_007258455.2 Sequoia sempervirens
GCATTATCATATCTTGCAATGGCCCTTTTGAACTAATAGATGATGGAGTTGTTGGTCTTTCAACTAAATCCTAGCTGCAAAAATGTGGCATCAGTAGTCTCCAATCATGCTTTCCTTGTTTCATCTTCAAAAACTCCATGCTTTGTTGACAGGTTCTCCCCTCACTAAGATATTTATATTTGTGCATGGCAATAATTAGGTTTTCCCCTCAATATGATTACATTTCTTTTGTGCTTACTATTTAGTTGCTTTTTACTTTTCATAGTGTAACTATGTAAGTCCTTTTACTTTTGTGCCTCTCTATTTATTACATAAAGTACTTATCAAGACCAATTATACTACTTTTGGTTACTTTATAGACAACATTAATATAATTTATTTGTTTTCTTCCTTTTGTAACATATTTATTACCTTAAACTTCCACATTTCCTCTAAGTACATAGTTTTGTGCCTGTGGGTTTCCACTTGATCATGTACTTCTTGAGCCATAAGCTTAATCCTTGAACCCTAACTATTATTTGCTTCATCTTTTCCTTGCTTTGTCTCCTTTAAAATTGAGCATCCCACATCCTTGATCCTCGATCACTTTCACTTTGGGTGCAAACTTTCTCTCCTTCACATGCCCTCTTCCCAAAAGTGCTTTCAGCACTTGGTAGACCTAAAACCAATTCCCCCATCTCACATTGTATTTCCCAGGTCTCTTCCCCATCTTTGTATTTCTTTCTATAGCATCAAATATATCCTTCCCCTAATCCTCCCTCCTTTTCATTTGTTTCTCTCCTTGGGATCTTAAGATTCTTAATGTTGCCTTCAATAGAAGGGAACCAACATTCAATAAGCCTAGGCCTTGAATCCCACTTTTCCTTCTTTCCATCTTAGTTAAGCCCTAACCTATGAACTTCGCCCTACCATTACACCTAAAATTGATGAGATATCTAGTATCTCTAATCCCTAATCTTTGCCACTTCATCCACACTCCCCTTGGGCTCACAATATTTCCAATCCCCCTTAAAATTTCTCCCCACAGAAGCATGTATCCCCCTTTCCCAATCCCCACTCCCCCCAATGCCTTCTTCTTTCAAACTTTTAAAATTCTCAATGCCCTCACCCCCCAAGTGCAAATTTCTAACACAATATCCCAGACCCTTGATTCCCAACTCCTAATCCCTCTTGGCATCACGGTACAAAAATCCCCAAAACCTCAATGTCAAGTCTCTCAGGCATTTTTTACCTATTAGTACTATTCAAGCACAAAGAACTACAAACCCCCAACATTCAAGTTAAAACCCTACCTAGCTCTTTGCACCATCCAATATACCATTACTGGGCTCAAATGAAACTGCTTAGGTGGTAGTTGGCTCCCCAATGCTTTTGTGTACTTGAGGGTCGCTCAAGAGCATGGTTCTTATACAAATGGGCATGCATGTTGATATAAAGGCATAGCTTCATGAACAACGCCATGTAAAGCAAATGCAAGAAGATATGGGTGACATGTATATCAATGAATGACCATGATTCTTCCCCTAAGGCAACTAGACAAGGAGGATGGAAGAATAGGCTATAGACAAAAGAAGAAAAGGGTTGCAAATCATTGCTATGCTTTCTTATAGTGGGTTAAGGGTACTTTGATTGTATTTTACTATGTTTTCTCTCATATGATGTAATATGACATTATAATCTCTAAAGAATGGTTTAATGTGCAAATCTAGCATCTTTTTAATGTCTCCATGAACATTGAAGAACTTTTTGTTGTCTTATTGATCTCCATTATCACATTTGTTGATTTTAGTGTTATTTTGAATAATTTGTAGAATGGAAGGCAGAAAAACCTCTTGCAAAGATTTTGCAAGGCACCTTATCAAATAAATACATGAAGTTTGTGTGTTTGTTCATTGATAACTAAGGTATGTTCAATCAATTGTGCTATGATTTCATATGCTTGTCAATTTCTATGCATAGCCTAGACTATTGGGGCTCAAAATCACACCAAATGGAAGGTGTAAACTTGCTCCAAAGAGTCTAAACACATGGAAGTGGATCAACTTTGCTTATCAATGCAATTTTATGCGCCACAAGTCCATGAATGGTATCAAAATTCTATATAAAGAATTATGAATAAGGATGAAGTCATATTCTTCGTATTTGTTGTAGGGTCAAAATTTGCCTTATTTGCAATTTTTACTCCATGTGTTGCACTTATTTTGGTGTCCACACCTATAGCACATTTTGAGATACACTAAAACCAATTCTTCAACCTTTTACCAAATGTCAAGATACCAAGTAGCCCAACATTCTCAATTTTTATTTATATGCGTTCTCTAGAAACTTGTATAATCATAGTAGTGACCCAATCACCACTGTGATTGCAATAGCATCCACAAGAATTCAATTGTTCTAAAACAATCAAAAGGCAATTTTTGTACCATTTTTGCTTTTAACATAACTTTCGATTGTGCCAACTTAAAGCATATGTTTTTAGCTCTAAATCCCTAGCTATCTTTTAAAGGTATCTATTATTATCTACTCATCATTTCCTAGAAGCTTGAGGCAACAATCTTTATGAAGCTATTCTTTGAATTATGTACATGGCAACCTAACTCCCATGAGCATTCTTCTTGAAGCTATTTCCCTTATTCCAATGCTATATCCTATATACTGTTTCCATTGGTTCCATATCCATTTCTTACGTTATCCCATGAACCTTCACCATTAATCTTACATATTCTTTTACCACTACTATAATAACTCTTCCAAAAACTATAACATCACACCATAACCCCTTGGCATCTAAAGCTTATTTCATAACCTTTAATTCCCTTTTATACAAAGGGCATATTATGTGCACCTTGAGAAGCCTATAGAGTATTTATTCTCTAAAGCTTTCATTTATTGTTGTACTCTGAATAGAACACCTAGGCTGTTGTACATACTCATATTCTTCCATAAATTGGAAGTAGGATTGAAAAAGACCAAATAGAGGCCTAAAGCAAACTCCCAAACAATCCCGAACAAGTTTCTTGTCCTTGCTACACAAGTTCAAGCCAAATATCTTTCTAAATATGTACCAAACCAAAAACCTACAAGCATAGTAAGATCTGCACATTATTATGCACATTAGCCAAAAGTCTAATAGTTGTCGATGTAATAGTTAGCACCACAACATAAGTCAAGGCCACAACAATCCCAAATCTGCTTATTTTTGCGTATTTTCTATTCTTGAACATCTCATTTTTCAATACCAAGTCAGTAATGCACTAGTATAGCCTCTGTCACAACTCTTATACATCTTGCCCAAATTCTGTTTACACTCTGTCAACAATCATCTTCTGCATCAAACTTTGACCAATAATGCCTCTCTTATCTACCTTTTGTCTTTTATCATTTCCCTCTTGTAGCTAAGCTTTTTCTACATCTTTATAACCCAAGTATTATCTCATGCATTCATGCGGCTGTTAAAGTGTGTTTTTTGCTTAAATTTGAACAGTTTGAATGTTCTCATGCAAATTTTTAATCATAGAAAAGGATAATTTAGAATCTTTCCCTAATTTGATGGAGCAGCTACCATTTAGGAATTCAAAACAAGCTGTGGAAAAAGAAAGGTCTGGAAATAAGCAGCAACTGCCTATTGCCAAAAATGTCACATGCCTCCACAAATTTCTTTCCCTCTTTTTTAATATTTGCCTCTAATTTTTTTTTTCCAAATTTTAACTGCACAAATTGTTATTAATACTATTAATATAAATTTAAGACGACTGCTTAAAAATAAGCAAACAAATTAAATATTGATGGGGCCACCAGCTCCACAAATAATTCTTAAATAAGTTGAACAGTGACCACTAGCCAAAATAAGCTAAACAGCCACATGAAAACCTGCCCTTAATAGATTTGTTTAAGAATGAACATAGCATATTTGTTAAGGAATAAACACAATATTTTTGAGGCAATATACCAGTGTGCCCCTGGGATATAGCCCACCCTATTTTTCTGCTGCTCTAGGTAACCAAAACACCTTGGGGTCGTAGGGACAGAAACAGATTGTCCCCTTGCCATCCTTGCTTTTTTTTTAAATGGGAAGCTCCCAAGGACCCCTATTCGGTATGGACATCCCCCACATCAAATAGAAAATTCAGTCAAAGAAAATATAACTGTGACTGTTTTTGAAACATTGATAAACACCAACATGTCCTCTAGGTACTACGTGTCCTCTCAGCACATTAAGTTTTAGTTTAAATTTTATTTTCTTTTTCATTTTTCTGATTTCATTTTATACTTAGCAGTTAGTAGTCTACAGTAGGGTTAGCAACTTTAGAGACAGTAGTCTACAGCAGGGTTAGTAATTAGCACAGTCTGTAGCAGAAAAGGAAAAGTTAAAGGTTACAGTTTACATAAGGAAAGCGATGCAACTTTTTATTTTTAAATTTGTATAGTTTTTGTTTTTATTTTTTAACTTTCAGTTTTATTTTTGTTGTTGTCTTCAGTCTTCGAATCCTGTTTGACAAAACCAAACTAAATCAACATCCATCTATAACTTCATCGACTGAAACTCCACAACGCATTTCATTCATGGCTACTTCTAAGTCCAACTTATCTAATTTTATCTAATTCGTCATATTAAAAAAAGATCAATATATCCTGCCGCGCACCATACTAAACTAAAATTAGAATTGCTACATTAAAACTAAGATATTATAGCTAGAATCCTGCACATAAGTTTCAAACATCTTTAACTAATTGGATAAGAATTCAATAAACTTTAAATAAGGCACTATAGATTGTCATATAACTTATAAGGCTCTATTCCATTGAGCTGAAAACACCCTGCCATCAAAGGTTCAAAATCCACATCCTTTGCAGGCTTCTCTAGCAACATGGAGATACCTTTCTCCTTTATACTCAAGGATATATCATTTTCCTCTTCCCCTGTACAGGATCCCTCTCAAATGCCCATTGTCATGAAGCCATCTAAATCAGCTTAGCATGCTATTTCTTCTCTTTAGTGCATAGCTACATGAAAATCTTAAAATTCAAACAAAAGTTTCTGCATGTATGAGTTGACCATGAAAGGAGATCTGATACACCTTACTATGGTGGGTTCAGGATCCAGCTACAAGTAATTAGAACATGACCACCTCCTTTAGTAAAAATTAAAAAACAACCGAAATCCCTTGCCAAAAAGATGATCTTATTCAATAGTAAGAGACCCCGTGTCCTTTCTTGTCTTCCCAAAACCAACTTAGGTAACAACATGAAGACATGACTGCAGTGCAGTTTAGCAGGGTAATATAACAGGTCAAGCCGTAGCAGATAGAAGAGATCAATGATAACTATGCAACTCCTTGATTTTTCCACTGGAATTTCTATCATCACTATTGATAATTTAATTATAATTCAATAACTAAGATCTCATTCACCAAATTTATCAACTCAACTCACATCCCTTTCACTACGTTTATCAATTGACATCACACCCGCCAACTTCGCACATTAGCCAATACAAGATATTTATCAAGGACCATATTGAAACCATAGCAACAGTAACAATCAAAATAGAAAAAGTCCAATAAATTATATGTTGCTCTACAAGGTTTACGACTCTATACTAACTGGAGACAGTTTTTTGGAAACTTAATAGTCTGTTTATATATTTATTATTTTAATTTCAAATAATGTATTGTTAGTTTATGTTGCATCTATTCCAGATTCCCAGTCAACATGGATACATTAATACTGGAGAATGAAATTGATGAGGAATCGGTTGCAAGCAGCCAAAGGAAAACCCCGAGCACAATTACAAACAGTTTGAAGTGTATTGAAATCTAATTACCCTTCAGAGTTGTTGGCACAATATGTCAAAGGCCCATTCAGCAAGAAAAATCATTTACAGCAGTTTGCAACAATAGTTGACACGAATAGAGTATCTAATTTAGGTGGAAGTTGAAAACGGAGGGTTGGAATGGCAGCATTACATGGGTTAATGCACACTTGTTGGCATATCCCTTGTAAAGGAGTTGGACCTTGTGCCAAACTCATATTTGAAATGAGGGCTGAAATGAGAGTGAGATCATCAAATTATTTCAAGAGGAAATCACTGCACCATCAGTTTCTAGTACCCTAGGAGGTTCAGGTAGAACATCTTCATTTTCATCATTTGAGGTGAGTGCAATGGGGTCGAGGAGGAAACAAAAAGCTACAGACCCATTATCACCAAACGCAATCACAGATATGTGCAATGTGCAAGGAAGGGAGGCTACAGATGAGGCCATTGCGAGTTTTAAATTTGGTAATGGCATTTCTTTCCATGTTGCTTGATCTCCTTTGTACAAGGAAATGGCATTTCTTTCTATGTTGCTTGATCTCCCTTGTACAAGGAAATGCTTGACAAGGTAAGTTAAGCTGTTCCTGGTTATGTGACTCCCAACAAGAATAGATTGAGAACCCCACTCTTGGAGAAAGGTTATTGCAAGTTTAACTTGTTGATTGAGGAGAGGAAGGCTAAATGGATGACACATGGCTGCAACATAATCATGGACAGTTCGATGAATATTAGACACTTTCCACTCATCAACATTATAGTTTATAATCTCCCATTCTTCAAAATCAAAATAAAATCATCATACATAGCACAACAAAAGTATAATCCAGCATGCAATCTCAATACAAGGAAAAGGAAATTTCCAGCCTTAAAAGAAAGAGTTAAGTAACATAATAAAATGAAATAATAATTAAAGTTTAATAATATCAATTAAGGGGTATTTGAAGAGGTACATCCTTTGAATGAAAACTCTATTTAAGAAAGGTCAAGCAAGAAGGACATATTGAACAATTATTCCAATATTTTGATTTCTAATCCTTGTTGGAGCATAGACTTTGTAAAACAGAACCTGATTTCCATCACCAAAATTAATGGACAAAAAGTCCTGGTTCAAATTTGGGGCAATCTCACCTAGAGATTACATGTTAAGAGCCATTTGGTTATAAATTTCAAATAAATAAATATTATATTGCTGGTAGAACCTTGTGTTCAGCTTGAGTTCTTTCCCATATTCCACTGAATACTACTTATATGTGAATCTTATGGATTTACCCATTCTTGACGGTATCTTTCAATGAGTAGACTAATTCGTGTTTATTATTTTCGGTGATCTTATACACCTAGCAATTATATGAGCAATTCGATAAATATCTGGCGCAAGCTACTCTTGGTCAAGTTTGTTGGTCTGATCGACTCAACCACTACAATTCTCTTGTAATTCTTCCCATTGAAGATCACAGCAATTTCATTTGGCATCGCTTTCCCATACCACAAAGCGCGTGTATTTTGGTATAGATTGCGCAATTGTTAATATCATGGCTCTTCCTTCACAGTAAAGGCTTTGTTAACCACCATCATCAATATCTTCATTTTACATTAGCTGAGATAGGAATAGTTAGATAATCTTCCACCATGAATACCTTCGGTCCATAATCATTTCCGAGGTGCAGCAGTAAACATTAAACACTGTGGTACATAGTAGTATTGAATATAATCCAGTGCGCAGTTGTAATTCTCAGTGCAACTAGCTTCCATAAATATTACAGTTCTTCACAGGTCTGACTGGTAAAGAAATACTTATCTATTTGTAAATACAAGTTGATTATTCAAGGATTCATTATCAAGTTGTGTGACTTGCCACCATTAGATTAAATCTAATCCTGACTTCATTTCTGATTTGTGGGATTAATTACTGAAATTTAGTGAGTTGAATTCAATTAAATCAGGAGAAGATCAAAATATTCCATCCAGAATATTAGAGTTTCAAGCATTGACAGACCTTACTTCTTGCGAGCAATCAATTGCTCAAGTAAACGCAAAGATGTTGAGTTTCAATTTCAAATCTTGTGACAGGCCATTGAGGAGGTTGGTCCTGGAACGTAGTGCAAGTGATTACTAATGCACCAAATGTTTGTAGGGTAGGGCAGCAAGTATGTTGCTCAATCTACATATTGGAAAATCTATTGGACACTTTATTGTTTGCATGCTACGAACAATGTACTTAAAAACATTGGAAAGATGGAGTGGGTGAAATAGGTGGTGGTGGATGCAAGGGAGGTGCAAACATTAATTTGCAACCACCACATACCATTGTCATTGTTTCGTATTCTATTCTACTAGAGTGAATGCTTGAGTTGGAAGGGCCATTACAACTTTTGGTTATAATACAAGATTGAAACAAATGGAAGGAGTCAAAGACTAAGCAAGGGAAGAGGGTGAAAGAGACTGATTAGTGATACTATTTGGTCAAATGTGAGATACATAACATCTTTAAATGCAAAATGGTATGTGCAAGGAATTGGTAGAATTCTACCTATTAACAATCACAGGGTGAGGAATGACCCCATGAAGACCTCCAAAAAATGTATAGTTCAAAGGAATTTTTATTGGTTAAAGTTGAGTGGATTAAATTTATAGAACTAGATTGCAACAAGTCTTCAACAAGGTTGACAAGTACACTTTAGCATGAGCCAAGCCAATTAGTTGATGGACAAACTATGGACCTCCAAGATCATTGCGCACACTTTCCATTTGTCTTCTCTAACTAGTTTCTAGTTCCTCTACTACTGAGAGGAACTAGTTCACATATAGTTAGCCCAAGATAACTATAATTAAATATTTCCTTTAAAAATGAAAATAATTGATTTAATTAAATTAGGTAAATCACATTCCATCTTGGTGAGTCTCAATTAAGTAAGATGCAATGCTCCAATAAATTTGAAGGCATAAATATGCCAACAATAATGTTGCCACATAGCTTGAAGGACATGTTCAAATTATTATTTTTATTTCAAAAATCAATAAAATAACTATTTTCTTGTATTTCACCATAAGTTTAGTAATAAATAAATATGTATATATAATGCAATTTAACCTATTATTGAAAACTAGGATATCAATTATATAAACTGAATATTTTCTATTCCCAATTTTCTAGAAGCATTTAAAATTCAAAACTTAACACTTATGTGATAATTACAGTTATACCCTAGCTTGAAGACTTTGCGAGTACTCTGCAAGACTCACCAAACTTCCGAGTCTCTGAGTTGGTCGAGCCAAGTCAACCAGACTCTTGTGCTGAGTTTGGTCGAGTCTTAGGATCAAGTCTTAGGCTCAGACTCCTAAGTCTTGAGCTCAGACTCTTTTGATGCATGAATATAATATACATGGTGACTGAAATTTCAAATTTTGAGAGTTTGAGGATCATATGACGTGTAGTGTTTGAATTATGATAGACTAATAGTCAAATTAGACTTTTATGTTCTCTAAATGCATTGATTTCTTTTTTATGTGTAATTATGAGATTATTTTTTTGATAAATAGGAGGTATTTTTCATAGCGTGTCAAATTTTGATATTGCTATCAGGATTCAACCATGTAGTTTTACGAGTCAAACTCATTGACCCATGTTTCATGAGTAGTGGTTCACAAGAACCCATCTCTCATGATAATGAATGGTCCACTTATCACTCATTGCATCTAGGTGATGCTCACAAAGGTGAAGCACTAGACTGTCCCAGGAGGTCACCCATCCCAGTACTACTCCAGCTCAAATGATAATGAATGGTCCACTTAGCACTCATTGCATCTAGGTGATGCTCACAAAGGTGAAGCACTAGACTGTCCCAGGAGGTCACCCATCCCAGTACTACTCCAGCTCAAGCACGTTGGGTTCTTGTGGACCACTACTCATGAAACATGGGTCAATGAGTTTGACTCATAAAACTACACGTTTGAATCCTGATAGCAATATCAAAAGATTATTCTTTTGCTAAATCCATATCGAATCTCAAATCCAAGTCAAAATTTTGGGCTGCCAAGTCCGAACTAAGTTTGAGTCTTCAAACTATGGTTATACTTCCTTAATTTAAAGACCTCTCGAAAATTTAAGAGAACACCTAAATGAAGTTCCACATAGAAAGCTATCTTCGGTTGCAGCAAATAAATAATTGGAGCCCTATATATCCATGAAACAAAAAAAGGTAGGTATTGAGGCATGGCTGCTCTTTTTCCAAACTATATATGTGAATGTATGAGTTAAAAGTTCTAGAAAAAACTAGTCATAAACATACTTCCATTTGGCACAAAACCTTAGGATTATTTGAGCATGAGTTGCAAGAGTGCAATAGTTTAGTCCACTAGCATAAACTATAAAAAAAATAGCATGCTCTTTTTTTTTAAGGTAGACAATAGTCATGGTGCCACCTATATAATGAAAAGAGAGCCATAACAACCTCCATGGGATAGTTATGTCCCCAGCCCGATTCCACAACAGTCACTTGCTCAAGTATCATGTTAGGGGCTTTAGCTCTCATCTTTCTCCGAGGATAGATCTATTTAATAGAAAAAATGCAGCTATAGCATTAAAATGGATCTTCTTCTATAAAAAAAGAAACACCTACAATGCCTTGCTCAAGTCTTGTGCAAGGGGTTTTGGCTCATATTTTTTCTCTTAGGATGGTCTCCGGCAATGGAAAAAATAAAGCTAAAAGATCAAAATGAAACTTTCCTCATTAGATGGGATCCCTATATATAGCTGTAAACTTCAAGTCGGTGTTAGGGAGGGGAACTAAGTTACTAGTTAAAGAAGCAGTTCATGAAGGGGGGTTGAGGATCTATAATTATAGAGAAACAAATGTTATGAGATGAGCAAAAGATCATTACAAGATAAATTGAAATCTTGTCCTGGAAAATAGGAGTCCTTATTTTTAGTATTAAATTTTCAGTAGTTTCTTGTAGGGTAAGCTGGAAGTTTCCTCACTAATTAGAGGGTTTTTTTATTTTCAAAGCATCATTAAAAGGCACCCAATATGTTTTCAATAAAATTTCGAGGGATTTTTTTCTTTTTATATTTATGAGTTTAAGATAGATTATTATAGTTTTCAAACAAATAATGGGACCACCAACCCCCTAAAAATTGTAAACTAAATTTTTTAATATTAACTGCTCCTATAAAATTTATGGAACCACTTGTTTGTAAAAGTTCTTAGAATTTCTCAACAACAACTACTGAAAAAAATTTAGTGAATTTTATATCTATGTGACAGTTTGCATAATATTTTTTAAATTCTAATTATATTAAAATATATGCTATCTATATTTTCATCTAAAATTCGATGCTTCTAATTAAAATTTCTTATAGCAAATAATTTAAAAATTCTTATAGCAAATAATTTAAAAATCTAGAACCTTAACTTTAACAAGAAAATTAAATTCCCTTTTCTAATAAAAAATCTTTGGAATCATAATTTTAGAAAGATATGAGCTCAGAACCAAATAATAATAATAAATTTAAATTTAAGAAAAAAAACTAAACCAAACAAAAACCTTAATTAGGAACCTCACTTTTTAACGCTTCTCAAAAACATTGTAAATTACTGGACCAATTTCACGAGGATGTTCGCGTCCCATTTTGTACAAGCTAAGGTGCGCACAAAACGTAGAAAATAACTAATTTTTGACAGCTTAAAAAACAAAGAAAGTAACGAATTTTGGGTAGAGAATAAGCGTTGAAAACAACAAAAACAGTTTAAGCGGCAAACGGATTTGACTGTACCGTCCCTAATTCTCCCTAAGGTGCAACGATAAGGTATACAGACCCCTCACGAAACAGCCCAAATTACAAAACCGAGACATAAACAAGTAAAGCTAAATTGTAGCAGGCTATTTCACGGAGCAACAATTAATGCGTCCACAAAGCCAAGAAAGAAGACAAAGCTTGTTCCCACCTTTTCCAGGCGTTGCAGAAGAGCCGTTTTAAACTGGCGAACACCTCGGCCGCTGGATTTGGGATCTTCCTTATGAGCCACCTCAAATGCATGGAACCTACCTGTTACATCATAATCATTCCCCTCATTAATACCGTGCTGATTGACTGCACATTTGTGTACAAAGAAGAGTAGTTAGTGTTTGTAAGAGGCGTACACAGATATGCAACGCGGGGGGCTTCGCTCTCGATTTCGTTAGCGGCACGAAGGATGGGAGCGATTTTGGATAGGGAAGGGGGAACCACTTCGCTGTCAATCATCTCCATGACAACTGGATTCCCTACCGTCTGTGATCGTGTAAGCCGCCTGGTGGGCGCCTCGCCCATGCTACTACTCGCCATTATCCCTTGTTCACTAAACCACAAGTACAACGTTACTAAACACAGAGAGAGAGAACATCGTCCATACATATAGCGCAGAAAACCAGCGAGCAGGTCGGTTCAAGCTGCTTCTTTTGGCTTTCAACAAACGTACAAGTGAGAGTGTATGTTGGATGCTTTTTTCGCTTTCCTCGCTTTTTCGATCTTGTTTCGTTTGCTTTGCTAGCAAAGAATATACCTTTGATGCATTTCTCATCGGGTTCGTTGCTTAACCAGACGAAAATAAACACCCTGGACACCCGATAGCTTTCCGTCAATTTCACCTGCGTCTTTCTCCCCATTTCTATCTTAGAGAAGGAGAAGGTTCCCTCTCTATGGAGCGTCATTTCGACTCTACTTTTCTTCCCAACAAGATGTCAGAGAGAATTTTTCCTTTTTACACCGCAAACCACCTCTCTTATGCTCCCACTTCTACTTCTACGGTCACTGTTTGTGAGGGTTTTCATCGCCTTACTTTCTGCTCTATTTAAAAGGTGATGGGCTTCCCGGTAGGGAATACTGACACATACTAATATAAAATATTGTAGAAAAGTTATTAAAATAAATAAAAATATTACTTTACATTTCATTTAATTCTTTAGAATTGAATGAAGTAATCTAGCTTTAATTAATTTAGCAAAGAATAGCGTGTGATTCAAGTACTAAAAAGTAATTTTATTTTTTAAATGGTTTTAAAGACAAATTTAATTGAAGAGACATAGTTGAGATCAATATTATCTTTTACCAATAGTATATAATTCTATTAATGTGAGACTTGTATTATAACTACTATAATATAGTTATTTGTGTTATTTTTTATTTAGATGTTTGTGCTTGCTATAATAACTTTTAATTATTATTAATTATTTAATATAATATATGGTTGTTTTATTTCAAAGACTTAAGATAAAATTAAATTAATGAACAAAATTAAATTTTTATCAATGAAAGATCTTGCAAGATCCATGTCAATTGATGATCAAAGTTATAAAAAAAAATCATGAAATATTTTTGTCAATTCTATGGTCCGTGTAAAAGAAAGTATACCATAGTAGATGATAATCAACACTAAAAAACATGTGCAACCACCAAGCAAGTTGAGTGAAATTGTTAGATAAACACACTTAAATAAGGTGAAAACTTGGGAGAAATTGCATTGATCAACAAAATGCAATCCCTTTAATTAAAAGCATAGATCCATCTCAACAAAAAACCATGCTTAAATTGAACAATGTCAACATAAGCTACTAAAATATATTAACAATAAGAACATAAATAATAATATATTTATTTCTTAAATATTATTTATATATTATTTGTTTAAATATTGATATAATCTTTAAAAGTAAAAACAACAATAATATAAACTAAAATTAAATCATTTTCTTTGTAATTTTCATAATTATTACATTTAAATATAAGGAACTTTAAAATATTTGCTAATTAATAATTGTTGGTGTGAGTAAGGTCATTTTCCTAACTAGTTCCACTAGTGAGTCATGTTCACATTTGTCACTTAAGTTTTACTCAAGACACTTTTAGAATATTTTCACTTATTACTTCATGTCATAAGATTAAGACACTTGTCATAATCTTATCTTATGTCTCACCTTGGCCTACATAACCAAGGGTTCTCATTCATGCATATTTTTTCTCTTTGCATGTTTTGATTGGAATATAATTTATTTGTATTGTACTTATCTTTTGAGTTATATGTGATTTACATTAGGCTTCTAGATCTTGGGTGGCTATCACCATAGTCAAATATTACATGATATCAAAGTAAGTTGAATGTCTTTAGTTAGTCTTCTGGGAGATCTTGGAGTTTAGATGGTTTTTTTAAGCATTGAGTATGTTTTTCTCGTGCATCCTTGACTAATCTAGAAAATGAGAAAAGTGAGATAAAAATACCAATTTTTGGGGATTATATTGTGGCTTTATGATAGGCTTGCTATTATGTCCAAAATGTTTTAAAAAAAAAATTACATTTTGTTGCATCCTAGTTGGATATTGGAGGTAAAATCTACAAGGGCTTGAAGTTGAGAAGTGGTTGTCAAATTTGAAAGGCAATCACACTTCTAGGTTATTTTAGATTAAACCAACCCCACCATCACATCCAAAAGGTCCAAGAATCTAAAGATTGATTATCATTCATTTATTTTGGAGCAATTTACCTCGATCCCTTAGAAAAATGTTGCCCCTTTATTAGTTATAAAAATGAAATATTCTACAAAATAAAAAGATATCCTATAGAGGTATTTACTTATTTTAAAATTAAAAAATATATTTTTCATAATTTTTATATTATTATATTATGAAATTTCGAAAAATAAAATAAAAAAAATTAGGAACCTAATAAGGTCTATCTACGCAAACCTATCAACCTCATATGTTGTGTCATCAAATGTAAGGCCCTCTATAATGTCCATAGACTTTTGGAGGGATACAACTACATTAGTTGTAGACCCCTTCTAGGGAGGATGACTCTTGCATGGGAGGGATAAACCCCTTGTCAAATACCTATTCACAAGCCTTCATGGCCTTTAAAAATAACCAAAAATTTGTAGATCCACCAACTTAGCAAACTTTTTGCAATGTTTTTGGTAATTTTGCCAAATCTAGCAATCATCCAAATTTAGCAGCCTCTACCATATTTAGCTAACCTCCAAATTTGTTGGTAGTTTAAATAAATATAGTGTTGACATCATGTTAATGTCAATAGGTGGGATTCAATATTTTGCTCCCCTCACCATTGATAGTTTTGAATTTGCAGTTCAACTTTGGAAATTAATATCTTGGGTTCATGACCTCCTTTTCTTAGCATTTTTTAATTTGGGCTATCTTTATATGCTCTACATGGTGGTGCAAACAATTTTAGATGATGATGTTATTTTTTCTAGAATGTATAGTTTTTTTATGAATTATGTCATCCAATTCTCATTTCGGAAACTTTAGGAGCTCCGTTCAAACTCATATTAGCTCCTTTTTAGATGCAATTTCTTCAATGCATAATTTTTTGTACACTTTACAATATTGTTTAATTTATTATGATGATAAAATAATTAGATTTTCAACATAATAGCCTAATTTTGACAACTATAAATCATTGAAATCAAAGACCACTTTATATATTTTTTAAAGTGGCAAATGTAACTGCATTAATATTAAGCTTCAAATCATATGGGGTTCTCTAATTAAGTAATGTGGGGTGGGTGGTTATGTTCATTTCTATAACGACCAACCCCCAAATCCTTTTTTTATTCTCTTAATCGCTATACGATAGTGGTGTTTGTTTTTTTTGAGTTGTGTTTCAAGTTTGATTGTTTTTCTCATATGCAAGTCATATTTTTTGATGCCCAATGACATTAAAATAAATGCAAACAAAACATTCAATTAACTTGCTAAGCAATAACATTTCTTAACCTTCAACGCACAAATTTCATTAACTTGAAAGTGCAGATTTACATTCAATGTTATCAGAAATTAGAGAATACTTCTCAGACCTGTAGCAAGACGCCTAGCAATAACTGATACCCCCTTCAAGCAATGGATTGAAATAGAAATAAAGCCTATCCTCCTTGCTTCAGAACACCTTCCCCAACCGCTACCAATAATCTTTAATAACCAGCAACCAAGCCGCATCTGTTACAAGAGATTCATACAACATATATCCTTCCAGCAACATCCACAAGTTGGCTGACCTGGTAATGATAGCAAGCAACTAACATGCAACCCACACAATGTTACAAAAAGGTTTTGAGGCCACAGACCTTAACTCTTAGCTTCCCATCACCATGAAATTACTACCATCAGACCTCCATATCAAGCATTAGTAGCCCCTAACAGTAGTAGCTATAAACTGGGATTTCTCACCAAACAAGGGTGCTCCAAGAAGAAGTTCGACCTGCTCCAATAAATCCAGCACTCCTTCAAAAAAATCAACCTAGTACTTGTTGTGTCCACCTTGAAGAGATCCTTCTTTTGGTTCAATACCCATCATAGATATTAATTACATTCTAGAGATATAAGCAGATATATGAGTTTCTAGGTCAGAAACAAGTGCCTAGAAATCATGAAAATCTTCACCAAAAACTACTTAAACTCCACCCAAAATCGCTGCAAGAGAATATGTT
The DNA here is from genome assembly GCA_007258455.2 of Sequoia sempervirens. Lineage (NCBI taxonomy): Eukaryota > Viridiplantae > Streptophyta > Pinopsida > Cupressales > Cupressaceae > Sequoia > Sequoia sempervirens. The sequence continues at coordinate 16,292 of VDFB02344365.1, forward strand.
CCTTATTTGCTCCAAAATCAACCAAAGTACATCAACATGAAGTGCAATGAAGCCTTTAAATGAGACCTCCCAAAAACCCTCTTCATGTTGTATTTCAAACACGAAGAGAGTGTGATCTACAGAAGTTTTCGTCCCTGCAAACCCGTGATTTCCTCAAAGCCAAGCTCCAAGAGAAATACTCCAAACAATTTTCCAAACATCCATAAGCTCCAAATGATGCCTCCAAATGAGAATATAAAGTTTCAATAGCAAATTAGGGCAATCAACAAACCCAAGAATTCCAACGCCACCTTTACTTTAGCTATTGATTATATTTTAAATTTCATTCAACATTAGCTCTATAAAATAAATTCCATTTTATTCTCCTCCTTAGGTGTCCACTTTAAAGCTTATTATAAAATCCCTTTTAAGTTCATTAAAATGACTTAAAGTCATTGTACCAGGCGCAAAGGTACAAAAAGTCCCCTTCATGACCATCAACAAATAAATATAAAGTTACTTTATTAAAGCTCCTTATTTGGAAACATTATTCAAATATTTTAATGATTTCACCTTAGTAACTTTGTATCGACTGAATTTGTGTTGTTGAGGCCATCCTGACTAGGACCGACTAACCCTGATTGACTTACTATTTTTAGAAAGTCCTAAAAATAGTAAATAATGCCCATGAAACTTGAGCCAGAGAGAGACTGTGGCACTCAAGAAGGCTTATTGAGGACTAAAGCACCGTACCAAACCCCCTGCTAAAAATAACACTTACTAAAAATAGTAAGTGTACCAAAATCAACTCTAATTAAGAGAGGACGTCGAAAAATGGGGACATTGCAATTTCTCATTTGTGTTCTTCCAATTTTGGTTATGGGTTAACCTAAGTTCGCTCATTTTTCAATATAAATAGACAACTTGGAAATCAAATGCATTAAGTTTTTTAATGGTAAAGTGTATACTCACTATATCAATGAATCTATTCTAGAACCAATAGATGCTAAAAAAATATGCAGTGAATCATTAGCAATACTAAGGCACTTGGATATTTATATACATGTGTTTTTCTTTACCTAATTTCTCACATTAAATAAATGTAAATTGCTTAAGGAGGCTTTGGAAAAACTTGCATTAATTATGGTCAATTGATGAGGTTAGAGGATATCAAATTGATAATGATCTCAATAATCTAGATTCAAAAAAATCACAATATCCAAGATTCTAACTAAATTTAATGAACTAAGAGTACAACTCAAAGAATGTGATATTGACAAGAAGGATCCTCAGTTGGTCTTTAATCAATTAGGCAAGCTTCCTTCAAAACATGCAAAAATTATTTCTAGTTTCTAATTCATCAATTGACTATGGGAAAGGCCTATATCATGTCATCGTTTGAATCATTTTCAAAGATGGTGATGCTTGAATAAGCAAAGATAATTTCAATGATTATTCTCAAGTCATCCAAAGCATAAGCTTCGGTGGTTGGTCATCCATATAATGATAAAGGGTCCAATAAGAAATAGAAGCAATCAAAGTTCAAGCCATGAAAAACTAGTGGTTGGAGTCATCTTCTACTTAATAAGTAGACTCACAATTGTTTACCATGAAAGGGGACTCATGGAAGGAGAGACTAACTTGTTCATATTGCAAGAAAGATGGCCATAAAGACCTATAGAGAAGGGGGATTCGCTACTCATGAGTTCTCTTTTTTTAGAGAGCCTCACGGGGTGAACTACCCTAAACTACCTCAAGGAACAACGTAGGAGTTCTAGAATCAAAAAGAGCAGGTCACGAAGATTTTCTAGACAAACTAATGGGCTCTCGGTCAAAGGACGACAATGCGGCATAAAGATGACAACGCAATACGTTGGCGTCCAAGAAGCACATTGGCATCTCGTATGGACCAGAAAGCAAATTTGTCACAAAAAATAGCTAAATGACTACTTCTACTCCAATTGTTGAGAACTTCTAAAGCATGGAAAAATAAGATAATATGATAGAACTGAAAGCAAAGTAAAGAGTAAATGATAAAGTAAGAGAATAAGAGATAGAAAAATGCTCACAAAAACCCAAGTAATGAAGCCTCCAAATAGTAGATATCTTCAATACCTGCATCTGTAAGATTGAGAGAAAGTGTTGGGGTTGTGTAGGGGTTTGCCTCAGTCAAACCCCTGTTTTGGTGTTCCCACCTCCACAGACAACAAATATGATAAAAGCAAATATGATGTGATAAAAGCAATCTCAATTAAACAAGATGCAATGCTCCAATAAATTTGAAGGCATATATATGCCCTACAATTGTGGTGTCACATAGTTCAATGGACAAGTTCAAATAACATTTATAAACCCAATAAAATAACTATTTGTTTGTATTTCACCATAAGACTAGCAAAAAATAAATATGTATATATAATGCGATTTGATCTATTGTTGAAAACTAGGACATCAATTATATAAAGTAAATATTTTCTATTCTTAATTTTTTGAAATAAGCTCTATAATTATAGAGCAACATATGTCATGAAAAGAGAAAATGGTATAAGATAAATTGAAATCTTGTCTAGAAAATTGGAGCCCCTAATTTTTAGCACTCAATTTTCAAGAGCTTCTTGTAGAATAAGGGGTAGAAATTTTCCTACTAGCTAGAGGACTTTTTTTGATCCACTTGGCATCATTAAAAGACACCCAATAGATTTTCAATAAAATTTTGAGGATTTTTTTTTTTATTCTAATTTTGAGGTTAAAGTATGTACTAGATGTTTACATATAATATCTATAATTTTCATTTAAAATTTAATACTTCCAATTAAAATTTCTTAAAAACAAATAATTTAAAAATTTGTAGAATCATAACTTCAAGCAAATAGAAAAAAATTAAAAATTAAAAATTAAAAAAAATATATTTTTCATCTATCATATCTTATTAGTACTTGTCGTTATGCAATACTATTGGGAAACGACTATCCAACCTCTAAATGCACCCGTCCATGCATCATGCATGTTGATGCATAACTGCATTTTATCAAACTTTTTATTTAAATGCTATTTTTAAACAATTTGTTAAGCTATTGTGACACTACTTTTTTTTTTTTTAATTTGTTGAATATTGTATTAATTTTTACAATAAGACCGTAGTTAAATATTTTTTCATGATGTATAATTAAGATTTTATGAATTAGTATTGTTTCATTAATTTATAATTTATATAAAGATATTACAAAGTATAATTTTTATTTAAGAAAATTGAACATATTTATTTTATATTTTTTTATTCATTTAAAATATAAAATATAATTCAAAATATATAATTTAATAAAAATATTAAATATTCAATTTAATTTAAAACATAGAGTTAAATATAAAATATTAGACATAATGTTAATATAAATAGCAGAGGAGATTCAGAACAATGTCATGTTATAGTGCTTGGTTGAGATGAACTTTTTTTTTGGGGACTATCACTGTACACCTGTGCCAGATGATCACAAAATCACTGTCAGGGTAAGTTAGCCAAACTCATTTTTTATGTAATTCTTCCTAATCTTGTACGCTACTACAGCCAACGTCTAAAATCATTCCATGAATTGAATTTTTTGTTTTTCAAACATTTTCTCTGAGCATTTCTTTATAATTTTCAACTCTACTTCAACCAGTTGCAAAAAGGATTGGATTCAATCTACACTACAAAAAATTCTAACTATTTTGTTGCATTGGCTTCAATTTGCAGTCTATTACTAATTTTCCCTTGTTTCTGCATAATTTTATGTGCTGATGCAGTAAGATTAAATCTTATGCGGGTCACAAACTGTACTTACAAAGTCAAAAAAATCTTTTTGTACAGTTTTCTCCTGAAAAATTGTTTACTTATAGTGGATCTCAAACTGTAGCTTAAAATTTTAAGTTATTCCTTTCATGTTTTTTCTGTTTCCTGGACTTATGTTGCATCTCAAACTGTAGCTAAAAGTTAAGCTGCTTTACTACGCATTTTCTCAAATTTTTGCACTTTACTAAAGATGAAACAAGTGGATTTAAAACTACAGCTAGTCTTTTAAGCTTTCGCTTCTTAATCCCTCGGAAATTGTAGAATCTGCTGTATAAAATTTGACCTGGATTTCAAAATATAGTTCTGACCTTTTATTACATAGTTTTCAAAAAAAATTAGCTGGAATTAATACTAAAGATCGATTTTGCTGTACTTCATTTTTTTTTGGGAATTTTGTGCTCTTATGCAGCGAGATGAATTCTTTATTGGATTTCAAACTAATCTAAATATTTTGTTGTATTTCTTTTTTCAGAAATTTGTACTCTGTCACATTCTGATATGGATGCAGACACACCACAAGCACAATTCGGCAATCCTCCAAGCAATCTCGCAACAGGTTTTCATGCTTTTCTTATTCTATAACAATCAAACCCTATGAAAGTCAGCTTTTTATTACATGTTTGCTCAAAGATTATCAAATTCCCTTAAAGCTTTGACAAAATCTCCAATGCAGAGAAGCAGAAAATCAGAGGAAAAATGATATATCCATTTTCTCTCATAAGACCATTTAACACTCAACGACATAAACCGCAAAATCTCAAGCACCTGTACATTACTGCAAGTCCAAGACTGTAGATGGGTAAAGCCTTTGCACGGGTCGGCATTCTCCGGAAAAACTGTCGTTGCCTACACAAAAGTTCACACGGAAGGAAACAACAGCATTTTAATCATGAGAGCAAGAGGCTGACGAGGTTCGAGCTTGGAATCAATCTCAGGCGAGAAGGGATGCGAATTCTCTAATGAGATGTGGATGTGATCGAGAGCCACAAAACTATGTATTTTTTTTTTTTTAAATAATATATCAAAAATATACATCGATTATTTGATTATAAAATTGTTTTTATTCAAATATTTATATTAATATTTTAATTTTTAATTATTAAAAATGATATAATAAAAAATTTAAATTTATTTCATAAAATATTTTAATATTAAAATTTAAAATTATAAGGAAAATATGTTTTTTATATATGAAATATTAAATAATTTATAATGATAATAATTATATTAAAACAAAAGTGGGCACTTATAAAGTTATAGAAATATGTTAAAAATGTTTACAAAATTAAAAATTAATAAAATAAAATAAAGATATTTAATTTTAGATTTGATGTTAATTGATTATGACAATTGTCACTTATTGATTTGTCATTACAATAGTACACTAATTTGTTATGTCTTGGTCATTTCTACATTAACAAGTTTGAACTTTGTTCATACATTCAAACTTTAACACATGTAAAAATCTATGTATTAGCTAGAATCTATATCTAAATGTTTGAAAATAGGTGATGTTGATGAACACATTTGTGACTTTGCTAAGCAATGATCTTCTCTTTAAGTCAAAATTTTAAGAAGTGATAAAATATATATCAAATTTGGACTCTTAAGACAATGAGGAGAGGATCAAATTAGGTTTAAATTATTTACCAACTTTAATAAAAAACATCTCAACCAACTTTAATAAAAATATCTCTCATACAATACTAAATATATTAGAGACAACACTCCCAAAAGTAAAATCAACTTAAATAACCTAGCATTATAATGAAATATTATTTAATATCAAAAATATAATATTAATAATAAAATGTAAAATATTAAAAAATTCTTTTATAAAATAGGTTTCCTTTAACTTACAAAGTTCAACATTCTTTTAGTATCCTCTAACCACTCCAATTCTAAACATAAAAATTTGAATAAAAAATAAACATAAAAATAGAATTTAAGATGTAATTTTCTTAAACACATATTATTCAATCAAAATTAAATATAAAACTTCTTTAAATATTGAGTTCAAAATACTATGTTTTCTTGTAAATGTTGCAACTCAAGTATTATAATGTATAAGTAATATTTTTTTATTAAAGTTGGTAAAAACTATAAACCTAACTTTTTTTTAATCAGTAATAAGTTTTTATTTTATTAATTTATTTAAAAAATCATTACAGCAGTAAAACTTCATATTGACATCCACCAAACCCCAATGCCTATTCACCAAGCCTAACAAAAAACACACCCCAGCCACCCCCAAACTATGATATACAAAAAAGCCAACGCTACGGCTTCTAGACCCTCTGGATCATAACCAAGACACCCCTTTACAAATTTTCAAAAAGCAACCTGGCACATTCGACTAATTGATTACAAAGAGGACTTCTACATAGGCTACATTTATACAAAAAATACATATTTACAAATTTGTTTCACCCCTGCCACAAAATTCTTAAATGTCGTTTATTTCCTGCTTGTTACCTCGACCCCAATGCACCATTTCAATCTTCATCCCTGAGCCTTCTATTGCCATCTTTCCCAAAAAAAGCACGATTATGACAAAGTTGCAAAAAAATTCAGTCCAATCCAAAAAACCAACCAGCCATCTCTACCCCTAAACTCCTCTCCTGCTTGCCCTTGCTCGCTGAAATCCACCTCTCCTTGTTGAACGCTTCCTTCTAGGAATCTGTTGTGGGATATTTGATTCCCCTTGATTTGTTGCAATCTCCTACTGCTGAAGCACCAGCTTCAAATTTTCCCAAGCCGCCAATATCTCCAATGTGTAGGCGGCTCTATCAGTTCTCCTTTGCCACCTCACAAACGGGATCAAACCCTCTTTGGTTGCTTCATCCATGTCTTCAATCCCTTCTGAGACATCAAACCCAACTCCTAGCACTACCCATTCAAGAAAGGATTCCATTCCTAACAGCAAGTCCTCTTCAAAAAGTGAGTGCATAACCCACTTAATCACTTCAACTTCTTCGTTCAACTCAAGACCCTAGGAAAAAACCATGGATGCTATATCAACATTCATCCTTCCCCTATGTTTAGCTTCCATAAAATGAACTCCCAGCGTCTCCAACACCTCTATGGCATCATCGTGTAGACATTTCAACAGAAATTTCAATCTAAATGTCGTCACTGGGCCAAAAAAACCCTTATGCTAGTTTTGCGTTTTGAATCCATACATGGCCTCCATCTTTGAGCCGATAGAATTTCCTCACTCTCTGTCAAAATTATTTTCTTGATTTTGGACGCACTACATCCCATTTTGTGGCCCTTAAAAAACTGTCCATCTGTGCCAATGATGCCATCCTATGTCTACCTGTCCCAACTTCATCAAAGCATTTACTGCCTCCGCCGTTGAAACAAACCAAAATCATTAATTTAGGAGACATGTGAGGAATTTCCCATGAGCTCATTAGGATGGTCATCACTCCCCATGTCCTTTAAAAAGTACCCCTGCTCTGACAACAACCTGCTTACCTTCGTTGAAAGATCTCCTTCAGATTTAGGTTAAAATTTCAAAGAAAATTTAACCGTTAGCCCGCCTACTATCAACAACCATCTAACACCATTAAAACCAACTACACCCGATAAATCAAAACCTTAAATAAAAAACCCCACCAAAAAACTAAAGAAAACTACCACCATTCTAACCATCACCCTCAAAAAGCACATGTTGAAAATCTTCCAACCTGAATTCCTCAATGTTAATAAAAGTAACTGCCCATTTGGATAAGCTATCAGCCTCACTATTTCCAGAACGTCGAATATGACTCACCTTAAAATCTTCAAAAAAATCTATCTCCTTAAGAATTTTCCTAATGAAAACCTGCAAATGCCACGCCTTTGCCTCCCCATTTACAATAGCTTGAGTGATGATCATTGAATCCCCTTCTAGATGAATTTTTCGGACTCCCATTGCTCAAGCTAAGCCAACAACCATTAATGTTTCCTTCGCCTCAACCACATTATTTGTCCCATCTTCAAGCTTTTTCGCTCCTAAGGAAATTGTATTCCCAAGACTATCTCTAACAATTGCACCTGCTCCAGAAGGGCCAGGGTTGCAAAAGGCAACCCCATCAAAATTAACCTTATGCCAACCTTCTAAAGGTTTTTCCCAGCACACTTCAACAAGTCTTGCCCTCTTAGCAGAAAAATCCTCCAATTCCTTAGTTGGCCTAATCTTAATCCCCGGCCATGCTTTTTGAAATCTACTATAAGCCAAAGAAAAAGGAATCCATAAGAAATGAAGTTGTCAGGCAGTTGATCCTACAACTTCTTCTATCAAATGATCTATTCTACTCAAAATCATTTTCAAAGGTTCTCTCTTATCCAAAAAAATCCTTCTATTCCCCTCTTTCCAGATTTCCCAAATTATAATAGAGGGACTCACTATCCATATGCTTGAAAGTAGGGATTTTCTCTAAAAATTGAGCCATCCCTCAAATACCTCTTTCAATGTCTTTTGAAGCGGACCTTGCCACCCCAACTTCAGCCTTAAGTTCTCCAAACATCCTGCTACAACATCACATTGAAGAAGCAGATGGTCTATTGATTCCTCCCCAGCATCACACATCACACATTTTGTTGGACCTACAAAACCAATCCTCTTCCTCCTCTCACCTAAAAAAATTATGACCTTCACAGCTAGCCAAGCAAAGGAGCCA
>VDFB02344366.1:0-25784 GCA_007258455.2 Sequoia sempervirens
CCTTCCTATCAAATCTATCCATGAGTCTCTGTATAAAATGAACATAGGTAGCAATATAATTATGCCTTTGTGTGATCAACCCATGATGCTACCACTCGTGGGCTATGTCCTCCAAATGAAGGATGGAGAGTTTGATGGCTTCCTCTTCCATCATAGGGCTGAGTGAAAGATATTTGACCCAAGCACATGCAGCTACCTTTCCATGAACCATTAAAAGGAGGGAGACAACTTGCTCAATCTCTGCTGCAAATCTCTATGGGGTTTCTGAGTAGGTCTTCTTTTTGTTTTTGGTCCATTCCTTGATCTAAATTTATAGTAGTTCGCAAATAAAATCTGATTTCTAATTTCTCAGTCAAAGCTCATGTATTCATCCATGCAACCATTGATGTCATATGTTGCTGGATTTTGCTCCTCTTCTTCTGGTGGTGCCTCCACTCTAGGCAAAAAGGTAGATTGAAAGGTGTAGTTGCTGATCTAATTAAGACTCGGTTATTTTTTGTGTGATTTGCATGACCATTCTAATTTGAATTGCTCCTTTCACCTGTGAAATTCTGTGTGGGCATGGTGGAAGTCAAAGTGGCATTCATATTCTGCATTTGTTGCATTATTTGGATGAACAGCTGATTCGTATGCTCCTGTTTTTGGATGAAAACATCAAGTCTATCTCCTTGACCTTCCATGTTTCTCTTACCTCTGCCTCCTATTCTTATACTGATTTCTGTTTGTATTGCTTTTATCTTTTTCCTTTCCCTTTCTCAAGCTCTCAGGTCTCTTTGACTCAACTGCATGCACTTATTAATTGCACCCACAGGCTGGAAAGACTGTTGGCTCTGATACCAACGTGATATCCCTGAATATGTCTTTGTGTAATTTCTTATCTTTTTTTTTACATATTTTTGAATTCAAAAGCAAAATATCACTGCAAACTGTACTGAAAGCTAAAATATTTTTAAGTCCATTTGATATTGAAAGATAAATAATTCATATCAACTTGGCAATGATGATCAACATGCAATTTGAATTTTGTTTATAACCAGAAATAATGTTGCTGATACAAATAACACCTTTGACAGCAGAAATGAGGTACAAATTGAAACATACAAGCACATGCAGTATTCAGATTTAGGTGTCTTGCAACTTTATAACTACGGGAACTGAGATAACACTTTAAAGATGAGCAACCTGCAAGTGATAGGCACTGCCTTTATTACAAATTTGAGACTGCACTTATAGTAAATAAAAATATGGACTTGGTTTGGCAATGTTGGAATGTGTAGTAGCAGTCCAAAATTTCTTTAATTGCCCAAGCAGGTGTGGATAGAGTGCAGCAGACCTGCAACAACTATCGGATAGGGTGAGATCTCCTTCTACCTCTGCTGATCCCTTGGGGACTCAGCCATTATACTCCAAAGTAACGATTAGATATGCTTCGCAAATGGTGAATGATAGCCCAACGAAAATGGTGGCAAGAATGAATACATTGGCTGCCTCAATGCAGAATCAAATTAGCTATGATGAATGGTCTTGTAACCAACAATCTAGGTAACTGTTGCAAACTGCTGATCATCAATGAACATGCATGGAATATGAGTGGTGAATCAAACTTCCCAACAGCGAAGCAAGAGATGATTCTCCTTTCAGTTGCAACCACCTGGGAATGAAAAAATAGTGCAATGCGCTAGGTATAAGTCTCCACAATAGTTGCGATCTCTCCCTTGTTGCACAACTTGTCCTCTAATGGTGGCTGGTGGAGAATAAATTATAGCTGTGACCAGTGAAAGGACTGGTGTGACTCCCAAAACAGCTTCAATCTTCTTTCAACAAACTAAAAATCAATGGCACTCTAATTGCTATGCAAGATTTGTTATGCAGTCTTTATCACTTCAACCTAGATTTGGAATAAAGATCTCAATCAGCACTCTGAAATCTCTTTGTAGAATTGCCAAATGAGGTAGGGTTTTTGAAATATCCCCCTTGGATTTGAGCGATATTTTCACGATATTTTAATTTGACACATTAGCATTTTGTCAAACAAATGGCATACTAACTGACTGAATATTACGATGGTTTGAAGTTTGCAAATCATATAAATTAACTCAACAAATAGGCAACTTGATGCATTGCAACATTTCAGAACATGAGCTTAACATGATACAGCAGAGGATAGCATATAACCTTCAACATTTATATTTCTGAGTAAATGAAAACAACAGCAATATACTCAGACTTACAAGTTACAGACATAACAGTAAATGCCACTTAGCTTGATCTTCAGACAAGGTAGCTCCTGTTGAATCTCATGGCTGGCAGAGTGTTAGACAAATGTATGCACAGGATGGAGGTTGGTGCATCAATATCCTTGCTGCTGGGAATCACGTCCAGCAATACCTTATGTGCCCAGCTCACCAATATTCCTTTACACAGGCCACCAAGCTTCTGATTTCCACGTCCCAAGACAAGCTCACGCCCAGCAAACACAATGCACCCCTTTCCACAAACCCACGGCTAGCAGATAAGAGGTATTGCAGACCAAAAGGAGCCCACACCCCTCTATAAACCTCATGACTTCTTTCCACAGGCCCACGACTTAGCAAATGGGGCAGCGCTGACACAGTGAACAGCAACAGCACCTCACACACAACTCCACGCCCTCCAATAACTCTCACGAGTTGGTTATTTGCTATCTCAGAATGCTGGCGCAACACTATGGAGACAAGATACCAGTCGACCAAAGATTTATGCAGCAGTAACTTCTTCAACCCCAATGCCCAACTGAGATATAAACCCACTTCAAACACCCAGCCAGAAATATGGAATCCACAATAATTGCACAGCTGTATGAAGCCCCAATATGAATCAACCAACAACAATTCCAACTATGTAACTCGTCCAACCGAATGTATCCCTGATTTCCAATGCAAATAAATTTATCGTGAACTCCCAAATTTGTCTCCGCAGGAGACTCACAAATTTGCTATTATCATGCAAGTGAAAATCTTGGATGAATCCGCCTCAATCCAGCTAGGGTGGAATCTTTCACCACCGAAACCAGATACCTGTAGGAATTCCACCTAGGGTTTCATACTCCGAAGAGCTCCACCTGAAAACCAAACAAAATAATAATAATCCAGCATAATGAAGAAATGAGCTCTTGCATCCTTTTTAGTTTTCCCTCCAAAACCAATTAGCACTTTATTTTAAAGTGACTTTATTAAATTGTCTTTTAAATATTCCTTGGCGTCACTTTATTTCACCTCATTAATATAATTATTTAATATTACCTTATCTAATGCACTTTTTGCCAGGCAACACTAAATAATTAAATTAATTAACGTCTGTGAGGTGGGTTGGAAAACAGGGACATTATAGTTTTCATCTTAACCTTAGTGGTTTGTAGACAAGGGAGTTTCATCCTTGAATGCAAACTTAAATTGGAACTCAAGACTGAATGTCAGAAAATGAGATTTCAGATCCTCAAAATTGAAAATATACTTGCCCTGTTTAGGATCCATGTGGCCAAGGTTGGTGTGTAATGTCCCCTTTTGGGATATCTCTATTTTTTACCCTAAAACCACAATTCCAATTAAAATAAGAAATGCAATATTTAAGAATAATGAATTACCAATTAAGTTGTCTTTTATAAGATAAATCTTGGTTTAGGTCTTGCACACAATATTAGTCACTAGAAATTGACATTAAATCATAAGCCATGATAATATATATATATATATTACTAATCATTAGTAAACATCATGATATCCATGTACATTATTCACGCCAAAATCTAATTAACGCAATAGCCATTCCCATGTGGATTCCCATACTAATCTTATTAGGAATTCGTTGAAATGCTTGCAAACCGCAGTCTCAAGGTTGGTCACCCTTGTATTGCGAGAGCATGGAAGGTGGGTCACCCTTCCATCCCTTAGTTCACCTTGGAGGCTGGTTGTCCTCCTTGATCAAGCCCAAGGGCATGGAATGCATTTAATCATGCATGTTGTGAAGGTAGAGAGGAATATAGAGGTAGAGATGAATATAGAGCGAGAGAGGAAGAGCGAGACAAATAGATAGAGGTAGATATGAATATAGAACAAGAGAGGAAGAGGGAGAAAAATAGATAGAGTTATAGAGAGAGATAGAGGGGGAAATAAAGATATAGAGAGATAGGGAGATAGAGAGGGATAGATAGCAAGGAAGAGATAAATGGGAAGAGGGGGAGAGAGAGATATATGGTGAGATAGAGTGATATAAAGATAGAGATATAAGGATATATAGAGAGAGGGGGAGAGGGAGAGAGAAAAAGAGAGAAACAGTGGAAAGGAGATGGAGAGGGTGATAGAAATAGGGGAGAGAGAGAGAGAGAGAGAGAGAGAGAGAGAGAGAGAGAGAGAGAGAGAGAGAGAGGAAAACTCTCAGAGATTTGGAGTGGAGAGAGGAATATAGAGGATGAATTTAGACAACAAGAGGGAAGGAGTAGAAGGAAATAGATATGGAGAGAGATAGAGGAGGAAAAAATAAAGAGAGATAGGTGGACAGGGGGGAGAGATGGATAGATAAGAGGAAGAGATAAAGAGAGGAGGAAGAGGGATAGTGGAAAGATAGATATAAGGAAATATGGGAAGGGAGACATGTTTCAGATTAAAGAATCATGGATGGCTGCTATATGACGGAGAGATGAGGAGGAGTGGAGGATGCATGACAGGCAGGACGAGGAGACGCAGCGTGATGACTGGATGGCTCTCGCAGATGCACGCACAGCCGCGGAGGACAAACACAAGCAGACACGGAGGACAGAGGATTATGGTTGACAAAGATAGAGATTACATGCAGTGAGCACAGGACAATGGATGGCACAGGACAGATGAGAGGAGATCGAGGGAGAAATGAAAGATTAAAGAGCAGAAGAGATGGAGGAGATTTAAGGAAACAAGATGGAGGAACGAAGGGGAGGAGGGAAAGGACATATGAAGGGAATGGAAATAGATTGGAGAGAGACATAGATGAAAGATATAGAGAGATGATGAGAGAGAAAGAGATAGAGCCAGACACAATGAGGCATAAACAGAGGGGGAGGGAGAGATAGGAGACAGAGATAGAGGGGAAAATAGTAAGAGAGAAAAGAAGGCGATAGAGATAAGTAATAGAGAGGTTTAGATAGGTGAAAAGATAAAGAGATAGAGATAGAGGTAGGGAAGACGTAATGAGGTATAGATAGAGGGGGGAGGGAGAGATAGGGAGATAGAGATAGAGGGGCAATAGTGAGAGAGAAAGAAGGTGATAGAGATAAGTAATAGAGAGGCATAGATAGACGAAAAGATATTGAAAGGTTAAAAACCCACTTTATGCAAACCATTTCACATAATACAATGAATGAAGATGACACTCTTGTTGTAAATGATAATATAAAACAATGACAATACAGTTAATAATGATGACACTCTTATTGTATATGAACCAACTAAAAAAAACTATTATAACAAAAACACAAATAGAAATATTACTCTCATTTTAGAATCCTACAATTGATATCTCTCGACGTTTTTTTTATATAGACTATGAAAGAGGATAGATATGCTAGTATATATATATATATATATATTACTAATCATTAGTAAACATCATGATATCCATGTACATTAGTCACACCAAAATCTAATTAAGGCAATAGCCATTCCCATGTGGATTCCCATACTAATCTTATTAGGAATTCGTTGAAATGCTTGCAAACTGCAGTCTCAAGGTTGCTCGCCCTTGTACTGCGAGAGCATGGAAGGTGGGTCACCCTTCCATCCCTTAGTTCACCTTGGAGGCTGGTCGTCCTCCTTGATCAAGCCCAAGGGCATGGAAGGCCGGTCTTCCATTCCACCCCCTAGCCCACGAGCATGGAAGGCCGGTCTTCTATTCCATCTCGGGGTGGCGTACTCGATAAGAGCATGAAGGCCGGTCTTCCTTCACCTCTCGTGAACTCGGAAGGTTGATTGGCCTCCCTATTTGCAATCCATTTCTCTAATCTGAAATAGATTATTATACGAATCCCTTATCACATATAATAAAGAGGAGCATGTAGATTATTCACAAAGATCATTAAATTTCTGCACGTATCACTATTGTATGGTCATATATATATATATATATAGAGAGAGAGAGAGAGAGAGAGAGAGAGAGAGAGAGAGAGAGTTATTCCTAATTATATTTAAAACTTACTTCCAAATAATATTCTTGCTACAAATAATATTTATTCCAATATATCTCTTATAATTTCCAATTCTTATTTCTCTCTTTTCTAATCTGCCTTATTGATATCTTTCACAAATGATTTGATCTCCTTTATTTACCCTTCGTGGAGGGTGAATAGTCACAACCCTAATAATTATTACACCCCTTACAAGGGATGCACCCCTCCTTAATCAATCTTTGTTTATTGCAAATTACATGTCATTATTTATTTAGGAATTGCTGCCCACTAGAGTATCGCTGGTCTTGTTTAATTAATATGCATTGCTGCCTTCAAAACTCCACTAATTATTAGTCATTTATTTTATTGAGGAATCGCTGCATAGACTCCCATTGAACCCCTTTTGAAGAGTTGCTATTTTAATATTTCTTTGGTTGCTACTTATATTTTTTGACCAATGATTTCAAGACAGGCTGTGATTGTGGCTTATGGCAGGGATATGACATTTTGCTCTTCTTGCAAGTGAATGTTGATATTCAAGGTTTTCCTCGTAGCAAGTTCAATGGGTTGTATTTGTGCTGCAAGAAAATCAAATACTTCATGAACATCTAAAAATTCATTGAACTAATGAGGATGAGGTAGTACTTGATGAAAATACAAGAAAGCCCTTTCTTGGGTTTGAAGAACACTTAGCTAGAATAACCTGACTCAAAGGAAAATCAATTTGTAAATG
Organism: Sequoia sempervirens; assembly: GCA_007258455.2. Lineage (NCBI taxonomy): Eukaryota > Viridiplantae > Streptophyta > Pinopsida > Cupressales > Cupressaceae > Sequoia > Sequoia sempervirens. Next base: position 6,909 of record VDFB02344366.1, read on the forward strand.
CTCATCATTTGAGGAGAGTCTATTTATAGACGGTAAATAGACAATTTGGATAAAGTTAGTAGTTAGTGTATCCTCATTCAAGTGTCTCAAAGTAAAACTCTCTTTTTATTTTAGAATGTGCTGTATAGGGGTATCATCACCTTTCTCATGCTGTAGCCAAAGTGAGTCTTTTGATGAGGGTTTAGTAGGAGGATAAGTTGTTGATTTCTGTGTCATTTCCATTGGAAACCATCATATTCCTAGACCTATAGTTGCTATATATTACAAAAACAAAACACAAAAAGCTTAACTAAGATTGCATAAAAATCTATTATGAAATAAGGAGCAAAAGCATCCTTATATAGGATTACAAATATCTTATCCATAGGGGATAAATATGACAAATATCTTATCCACAAAGGATAAGGATGACAACTCATAGGGAAAATATCTAAAGTCAACACGACTTTATTATAGAAGATTCCTAAAGTTCATCCTAAAATGTAATTGACTATTACAATAAAAAACGTTACTTTAATACCCTCCCTTAATGGCCATTCTATTAACTACACCAATCTTATCCCAAAATTTTACAAATTTGTCAGGACTCAAGGATTTGGTAAGAATGTCTACAGTTTGGTCCTCAGTTGGACAATACTACAACATCAATGATCCATCTTCTACAAGTTGCTTGATGAAATGACAATGAAGCTCCACATGTTTGGTATGATCATGGAAGATTGGATTCTTGGCAAGCTTAAGCACCCCTTGATTGTCACAAAACAAGGGTGAAGGCCCTGCTTGAGACATTTGCATGTTTGAAAGCATCCTCCGAAGCCATATTGCCTCAAATGATGCTTTGATTGTTCCCTAATATTCTGCTTTTGTCGAGGAAAGAGCTATCGCCTGCTGCTTCTTATTGGTCCATGTGACTACATTCGTACCTAGGTTGAAAATATATCCGAAAGTGGACTTCCTATCATTAAAAAAACCTGCCCAATCTGAATTTGTGAACCCAACCAACCTAGGAGCTTTGGTTCTGCTATATAGAATGCCAAAGTCAAGTGTCCCTTTCACATATCTTAGTATCCGCTTCGCTGCAACCCAATGTTCTACCTTTGGGGCTGTCATAAAACGGGAAATGTAACTCACAGCATAACTCAAATTGGGCCTAGTGGCTATAAGATAGATAAGGCTGCCTACTAGTTGCCTGAATGTTGACTCATTGATTATTTTTGAGTTGGTTTTGGATGAAAGCTTCAGCCCTTTCTCCATAGGTGTAGACTAGATTTTGCAATCTGTCATTCTGAACTTGTTTAGCAAACTCCAAGCATATTCAGATTGAGAAATAAAAAAACCACCATCTGTCTACCAATAATTTCTTCAATCAAATGTGCCACACTACCTGTAATGATGATATCATCCACATAAATGACTAGAAGGATGATTTCATTGCCTATGCTTTTGACGTATAAATTTGGATTTGAAGGACTTCATTGGAATCCTTGTTGATTCAAATACTTATCAATCTTTATGTACCATGTCCTGAGTGCTTGCATTAGGCCATAAAGAGCCTTCGTCAGTCTGCATACTTGATGCTCCTTTCATGAAACTTGAAAACCCCGAGGCTGAGTCATGTACACTTCTTCCTCTAAGTCACCATTGAGGAAGACACTCTTCACATCCATTTGATGGACTTTTCAGCCAAACTGTGCTGCCATGGCTAGAACTAATCGAATGGTGCTCATCTTTGCTATAGGAGCAAAAGTTTCCTCATAATCAATACCTTCACTCTGTGAGAACCCTTTGGTCACCAATCGTGCTTTGTACTTGTCAAGTGCATCATCAAATTTGTACTTGAGTTTGTACACCCATTTGCAGCCAGTGGGTTTCTTCCTTGGGGGGAAGATTTGAAAGAACCCAAATCTTATTTTTCATAAGACTTTGATGTTCGGTTTCCATGACCTTTTCCCATTTAGGTTTATCTTTTGCCTTAGCAAATGCATGTGGCTCATACACTCCCTGAGTATTGGCCATAAGAGCAAGTTAGCTATGTTCTGCTTGCTTTTGCCTCTAAATGATTGACCCTCGATCATTTCATCATCTCGAACATCCCTAATGAGTTTTTCCCACCACTTAGGTCTCTTTGTAGAAACCCGTTCATCCAACTTAGTGTGGTCATCATGACTTGGGTTGATTGGTACTATATCATCTAGATGCTGATCCAAGTTTTCCTAAAGAAAATTATCTGGTACTGATACTTTCTTGGGAGATTCCACATGTTCAGAATTATCAGAGTCCCCCCTTTAGGTGTAGCTAATGGAAGTTGGACACCTAAATCTTTAGCCTTCAGAGGCTCATCTTTAGTACTCTTGATGTTATAAGAGAGCTGGAAAAGCCCAACTTTTCATCAATCACCACATCCTTGTTGAATGTTAAACAATTTGTGTCCACATCAATCAACGTGTAGGCTTTATGATTTTCACTGTACCCTGTAAGCATTATCTTTTGACTCTTGGAGTCTAGTTTGGTTCTTTTTGCGTTTGGAATCCAAACGTATGCAGTAGAACCAAAAACATTTAGATGGTTCACCTTTGGTTTCCTCCCAAACCATGCTTCATCTGGGGTTTTCTCCTTCATTGCTTCTGTTAGAGACCTGTTGAGAAGATAAATTGTAGTGTAAACTTCCTCTACCCAAAAATTCTTCGGAACACTCCTGTTCTCCAACATACATCAGGCCATCTCCGTAATAGTACAGTTCCTTCTCTCAACCACTCCATTCTGTTGTGGAGTATAGGGTGTTGTGTATTGACATTTGATACCATGTTTAGCACAAAAGTCCATGAATTCATTTGAACACAATTCACCTCCATTATCAGATCTAAGAGTGATTATTCTCTTTTTTTACTAATGCTTTGAACTTTTGGAATTCCTTAAACATATTTGCTTTTGCTTTCAGGAAGAACACCCACATTTTCCTATTGAAATCATCTACAAACAAAAGAAAATACTTGGCACCAGTGACTGATGCCGTATTCATTGGTTCACATACATCTGCATGAAGCAACTGTAGAACTCTTGATGCTCTCCAAGCTTGTCCATCTAGAAACGAAGTTCTGCATTGCTTCCTTGCTTGGCAAGCTCTACAAACACTTGGTATCCGTTGGTGGATTTCAGGTAAACCTTCTACCATATTCTCATGAGCCAACTAAGAGAGATAAGAAAGGTTGAGATGCCCATAACATTGATGCCAAAGAGTACTGATAGTAGATGAACTCTTGGCTGCCAATGCACGCTCTTGAAACTCTCTAGTATGAATAAGACGATACAAACCATGATCTTCTGTGTGAATTGCGATGTTTTTTTGGACTCCTTGTCAACAATATGGCACTTGTGTGTGCTAAAAATGATGTCCAACTTGGGACAGTGGTGCATAATTTGACTCAATGAGAGCAAATTGAGCTTCATGCCCGAAACATAGTATACATTGAGGAAAAGAAGATTTTTCCCTCCTGAGGTTATTTGAACATTGCCTCTACCAAGAAGTATATACTCCTCACCACCAATGGAGATCACTAAATTTGAGCAAGTCGTATACTTAGTGAACCAATCCTTCCTGTATGTAAAATGTCGAGACGCTTTGGAATCAATGTACCATGTAGAAGACTTGACCTGATTTGCTGGTTGTTTGGCCATGAAAGCAAAGAAGGTTGACTCCTACTCGGAATGCTTTGCGACATGAGCTTTTTGTGGAGACCCTCCTTGGTTGGGTTTTTGATCAGCCAATTGCTTTCTGCAATGTTTTCTCATGTGACCAAGTTTACGACAATAGTGCCGTGTGATAGTCTTCAAATTCTTCGAAGTATCATCAAAATTTCCTTCACCTTTCTTCTTGCCTTTGTCCTTGTCCTTGGATGTAAAGGCTTGTTTCACACTTGGTGAATCAGTGTTGCTACCAAACCGCTTCTTCCATCCGTCTTGCTACAAGACTTTGTTGCACAAATCGTTGAATTTCAGGTCAACATTGGTAGATGTGATGTTGAGTGTTTCGATAAATTGCTCATATGATCGTGGTAAGATTGTCAACATTATAACCACCATATCTTCTTCCATCTTGCTGCCTATGGCTAACAATTGATCACAAATATCTTTGATCTTCATCAAATGACCTTGCAAAGATATTTTCTTGTCTATCATGATCGAGAGCAACTTACTCTTCGGGAAGAAGGCCCTACCTTTATCTCATGTCGTGTGCAGATCTTGCAGGTTCATCCAAATCTCCATAGAGGTTTTCCCTGATGGAACCTTCAGAAGCATTGCATCTATTATTGATAATTTAATGAGCATGACGACTTCACGATTACACTCATCAAACTTGTCCTGGTCTTTATCCGCAACTGTTGGACGAGTGTATTTACTGAGGACGATCTGGTCAGGCACCTATACTCAAAGATTGTGAGCATCTGTTGTTTCTAGGTGTGATAATTTTTGCCAATGAACCTCTGGCTGCCTTCCAACATGATGTTGGGCAATGAAGCCATCCCTCTTGCAATCTGAAATCACGGAAAATGAAGAAAATTGTTGCTGTTATAAAAACCACTAAATTTTTTGGGAAAACCTGAGCAGGAAAGTAAAAACACATGATTTTATAAAAAAATTGGCAAAATTTTGCAAAAATTTCAAAAAAGATGCAAAAATTGAAAAAATTTGCAAAAATTATGGAAAAAAGTTGCAAAAAAAAAAACTTGCAAAAAGTATGAAAAAATATCTGCAGAAATTTTGGAAAAAAATCTCCAAAAATTCCACAAACAACCACAATTTTGTACACAAATCGCCAAAAAAGAGTTGAAAAATTACAATTTAAAAAAAAATCATAAAAAAACGGGTCTTAAAAACTTGTGCTATTTTTAACTATTAAAAACCCACAAAGTTTGTAAAAATACTCGCTAAAAAATTACAAAAAATAGACCCACGAATTTATTGATTTTTTTTTTTTACGAATCCGTACAACTTCCTTTGGCATGTTCTTTTGTGTCTCTTGCATGCAATTCATCACTGCCACAGTCCCTAGAATTCACGTGGTCACCGATCCCGAGAATTTACAAAATTCGAGCTCTGATACCATATTACAAAAGCAACACACAAAAGGTTTAACCAAGATTGCATAAAAATCTATTATGAAATAAGGAGCAAAACCATCCTTATATAGGATTACATAAATCTTATCCATAGAGGATAAGGATGAAAAATATCTTATCCACAAAGGATAAGGATGACAACTCATAGGATAAGATTGACAAATCATAAAGCAAAAAGGTAAATTTTATCCATAGAGGATAAGGATGACAAATATCTTATTCATAAAGGATATGGATGACAACTCATAGGAAAAATACCTATAGTCAACATGACTTTATTAAAAAAGATTCCTAAAGGCTATCCTAAAAGCTAATTGAGCACCAAGCTGACTTTATAGTGTTATAGCTTAAAGCCAACTTGGGAGACTATCGACTTATCCTAGGCAAACCTTGGCTTGCCATGACTAATGCTGTAATGAAATAACTTGCACAATAGAAGAATATGATAGGAAATATGTTGCAAATACTTGATAATAATTGAGAATAACAAGCCACTTCGAGGGGGAAAACCTCCAAATATCTCCAATTAGAACACAATTCACAATATAATGATGAAATAAGACTCACTACCTCTTAGATATACCTTATTTATGCCTAGGATATCGCCTAGGCCAACTTAGATAACCCTATATAAGCCCTAGGCCGACCTAATTAACTAAATAACTATATAATAATGATAGTATGACTTAATTAAGAGTTAAGATAGTCACAAGCTGACTATTCATAACCTGATGTACTCTAATATTAAGGGTGTAGCATGCCCCCCTCTTCAGAGAAGCATTGTGCTCAATGCTAAGCAAGTTTGGATGCTTCTGAATGAACTCCTCGTCTTCCCATGTGGCATCTTCAATTGGTAAATTGTTTCATTGGATAAGATACTGAGTGAGTGTTCTAGTGCTTAGCTTCCTTTTGTGTTTCTAAAGAATAAACTCTGGTTCCAATGTGATTCTTCCTTCTTCATCGAGCTCAGGTAATATTGTCTGAGTAGGGATATTATTTCCAATTACCTCCAAACAAGAAACATGAAAAACTGGATATATCTTTGTTGTTGATGGCAATTCAAGCTTGTAGGCAACACTACCTGTTAGTGTTGTAGCGGCGGGAGATATTTTCTCCTAATTATATCTTGCTCAAGGCAGGTCGGCCTTCATCTTTTATATAAAATATATTTGATCTAGGTCGGCCCTAGAGAGAAGGCCACCTAGTTTGGTATTTATAGAGTATGGAGTCCTCTCATTTGATCATCAATTCATTCACTCTCCAATTCGCATCTTCAGCAGCAGCAACAGTTCGCCTCCTAGCAGCAGATTCGATTCTAAGAAGAAGTGTTATCATTTGAGAAGTGTCTCCATTCATTGTATTAGACTCGGCCTTGTGTAGGGCCTGATTTGTATGCAGTTTTTGCACTTATTCTTCTAATATATAAAGAGAATATTGTTGCTGGGTTTTTCTCCCTTGAGTAGGAGGGTTTTCCCAGGGTAAAATGTTGTGTTCATTGACCTGTGTGTTGTATTTTTGCTTATTTGCATTTCTGATCTAAAACTACCATGGTATCAGAGTGGGTTTAGAAAAGATTTGATCAGATTTGGCTAAGCAGTCAAGACAACTCTTCATTTAGGGCCGTCTCTCAAAGAAAAGAAGATAGTGTAACGGCTGCATCGAAATCATGCTATGTATGGATGCTGGAGATAATGCTTAGATGCAAAAAGCGATTTTGAATCCTAGGCCAGAGCAAGAACTCTTTATCAGTTGGACATTTGTTCTTGTGAATCTGTCTGAGATGTAGCCCTTTGAAGTTTGGCAAGTATAACTACCATCGCTGATCAGAACTGGAATTGAGTTCTTATCGACACCTGATTATGATCGCCACCTATGTGATTGTAAATCAAGTTATCTCTCTGATGTCATCCGCTTGGCTGCTGTGAATCTTTGTGTTTGACACTAAACCAGAACTGAAGGCAAAGTATCTTGTATTTCCATTCACTGTTGTTGTACATACTTAGTGTATTGATGGAAGAAGGTATCAAAGTACTCGAAATGTTGCTGAAAGATTGGTCAAGTCACTACCAGGGATATCTAAATCCAAAAATATAGAAGGATTGGTTCTTCATCCAACACAAAAGGAAGCAGATAGCGTCGATTTCAAATGTGGCTTGAGGGCTATGACAAGATGCAAGATTCAGATGAATAGCTGGAAAGAAGAGCTAAAGCAGTTGAATTGTGTTTGATCTGAAAAATATGAGGTCGGTTGCATGGGATGGCAACTTTGAAGGTGGCGAAGATGAGACACAGCTACAGGTCTAGCTCAATGGTGTACCAACAATAAAGAGATAAGTATTTTATGATCATGAATTTTATGTAGTTAATAATAATTCGTGCAATAACATTGGGAATAGTGAATCATGTATGCTTCTAGCATTGGGCTGTATATTTCTCTTCGGGGTAGTTTGACTCTATGAACTATTATTAATCTCTCTAAAATGCAGGATGGATTGAGGAGCAAAAGGATGATGAGAGATCGCATAAGGAATTCAAAGGGAGGAAGAGCTTGAGGCATTCTATGAGGAAGTCATGTCGGTTGGAGAAATGAACAAACATGGAGACATAGCTTGCAGCCATGGGATTGAGTTGGTGGGACATAAGTCTCTTGATTCTTCATTGGAGACATCTCTCGAGGGCACAAGGTTGGGTCAGCCTTGGATGGAGAGTTTACATCAACAAGAAGATTGAGAAAGATGAAGACACTAAACAACGGAGAACCTATACAAATTGTCATTGTGATCAGCTACTTCGAAGAGGAGAAAATGACATTCAGAGGGAGTTAAATTCCGAGAATTCAAGGCACGAGTTGAGAGCATGTCTGGGAAAAGGATTAAGGTTCTGAGATCAGTCAATGGAGGGGAGTTCACTTCCAGAGGATTTCTTTGCAATCTCTGAGGCAGGGATCAAGAGGGAGTTCTGTGACTCACTGAGAAGAAGTGAAGGGTGTTAGCTAAGTGGGTTGCAGTGTTGCAAGGACAGGTGCTAAAGTCCTTGGAAGACCTCTTCAGTTGTAGAGAACAAAATTGCACAAGACAGTCAATCTGGATTTGACATTGGTAGCTCCGCAAACCTATTCAGAATAGGGTGATCTGGGATGAGGTCGAGAAGGACAGTCCTGAACTCTCGCAAGTCAGTAGTGTCAGAGGTGTGCGTTGGAAACCATTCCTCTAAGGCAAGCATTGCGGGCAATCTTGGACGAGGAGGTCAGGAGGTTGATGCAAGTACTTGGAGCTTCAGAGGGAGTCACATCATCATGAAAATTTGTTGTAATGTATATTTCTCTGAGACGGAGAAATATGAGGTGCAAGCCCTTGTTCATCTCTAAGATCGAGATGAGACGTCATGTTGAGAGACTCCATGACGACATCACGCTGAGAGACTCGTGATGAACCCTTGTACATCTCTGAGATGAGATGAGAGACGCCATGTTGAGAGATCCCATGACACATCATGTTGAGAGACTCCGTGATGAACCCTTGTACATCTCTGAGACTGAGATGTGTTTCTTTCCATACATGGGAGTAGCTATTGTGGATGTCATGTTGAGAGACTCCATGACGACATCACGTTGAGAGACTCCGTGATGAACCCTTGTACATCTCTGAGATTGAGATGTGTTTCTTTCCACACATGGGAGTAGCGTTGTGGATGTCATGTTGAGAGACTCCATGATGACATCACGTTGAGAGACTCTGTGATGAACCCTTGTACATCTCTGAGATTGAGATGTGTGTTTCCACACATGGGATTAGCCATTGTGGACGTCATGTTGAGAGACTCCGTGATGAACCTGAGATGTGTTTTCCACAAATGGGTGTAGCCATTGTGGACATCATGTTGAGAGACTCCATGATGAACTCTTGTACATCTCTGAGACTGAGATGTGGTTTTCCACAAATGGGTGTAGCCATTGTGGGCGTCATGTTGTGAGACTCCATGACGAGGATATCTGTAAAAATACCTCCCTAGCTAAGAGGGAGTGTTAGTGTTGTTGCGGTGGGAGATATTTTCTTCTAATTATATCTTGCTCAAGGTAGGTCGGCCTTCATCTTTTATATAAAATATATTTGATCTAGGTCGGCCCTAGAGAGAAGGCCACCTAGTTTGGTAATTATAGAGGATGGAGTCCTCTCATTTGATCATCAATTCATTCACTCTCCAGTTCGCATCTTCAGCAGCAGCAGCAGTTCACCTCCTAGCAGTAGATTCGATTCTAAGAAGAAGTGTCATCATTTGAGGAGAAGTGTCTCCATTCATTGTATTAGACTCGGCCTTGTGTAGGGCCTGATTTGTATGTAGTTTCTGCACTTATTATTCTAATATATAAAGAGAATATTGTTGCTGGGTTTTTTCTCCCTCGAGTAGGAGGGTTTTCCTAGGGTAAAATGTTGTGGTCATTGATTTGTGTGTTGTATTTCTGCTTATTTGCATTTCTGATCTAAAACTAACACTACCTATCTTTTGCATGATTTGGTATGGGCCATAATATTTTGGAGACAACTTGTTATTCTTTGATTGTTGCTTCAATGACATTTGCTTGTAAGGTTGCAATCTTAAGAAAACCCAATCCCCAACTTCAAAACTTCTTTCACTACGGTGCTAGTCTGCCTAGTGCTTAATTCGATTTTGTGCTATGGATAGATTCTCTTTAAGTCTTGAAAGTACTTGTTGTTGATGAAGCATGTGGTCCTCCACAGTGTGAACTCTTGGCGACACCTTAAATGATGATGTGATGGAAGGAGGATGATATCCATACAATGACATAAATGGAGACATTTTTGATGAACTATGGAAGTGAGTTGTCTCAGCATTGAGGAATTTGAGGAGTGCAAGAAAACCCCCATGAAATCCATTGTAGAATGTGGCTAGGGATGGGGCCTACAAAACCAGTGGATGCAGTATGGTGTCGTGTTTTGCTTTAGAATCCGTGGAGAAAGCATTTAAGATTGCTTTGGAGCCACTAGACGTCAGAATTGCAATTGGGAGGGTTGTTGGGCCTTCAATTTGTTGTTTTTGTAAGCCAGATGGTGTTCGTGCGGAGCCACAAAGCATTGCACTAGCCGTTTGTTGGTTTGAATTTGGGCCCTTGATCCATTTTCAAAAGGTTCTAAGCAGACGACCCGTGCACTATCGTAGAATCTCTTTAGCTTGGTCTAAGTGAAGTCGCATTATATGGAAGAAATAGTGTGCTCCAATGAAATTAACATCTGTATAATTGGCTCCGAGTTGGAAGTAGGCCCCATAGATCTTGCTTGGGTCTAGAGATGCATTGGGAACATTAGTTGCCATGGTCACCAGGTGGTGGTAGAGTGCAATAGCATAGATTTGAAGAAGTTTACTTTTTAGAACTTGCACTAGGAAGAAAACTTGCATGCTATGAGCAGAAGAGGACACTTGGCACTAATGTGACGTTGTCGGCACTTGACAATGCATCAAGGATTGGGGATTGGAGATACCGGGGAAGGTGTACTTGGGGAAAGGGATGGCCGAAACTCTAATGCAGAAAGGAAAGTAAGGAAAATGATTAGGGATTTGGAGGGAGGTATACCAAGTACTCAAGTAAGGGTAATCCTGAAATTTGAAAGTCCAACAAACTGTCCTAGATTTAGAGAAATGACCCAAAACATCCCACACTTGGAATTTTCTTGGATTTTCACAACTTTTAACACATGAGGGGCATATGGGGGATGACAAAGGGCAACACTTAGGAAAAATTGACAGGAAAAGACCCATAAAAAGATTTCTCAGATCGGTTGTATGCTAGGGGCAAAATAAGGCCTAAGTGTACAAAGAAATTGGGACTCAAGTAAAATTTGGCACTGCAGGATTGGGTCCTAACTTGTGTTACACAGGGACGCGTCCCCCCGCCCAAACCCTATGTCCCCGTCCCCTGTGGCGTTTCGGGGATGGGGGGACGGCAGGGGACGTCCCCCAGGCGTCCCCCCCTGATTTTTGAAAACGGGGGGACGGTAGGAAACGCGTCCCCAAAAAAGGGGACGCTTGGAAAATAAAAGGGGATCCTAGGGTCCCCGAAACGGCTAGGGGACGGCTAGGAGTCCCCCAACTATATCGGGACGCCCAGGTGTCCCCCTTTCATCAAAGTAAAAAATGTTTTGATTTTTGGCAAATTAAATAAAAATTGCTTGATAAATATTAAATATTTCATTATATTTGATAAAACATTTAATTTTTTAACAAATTATTTAATTTTATTGTCAAATAAAATAAAAATTACAAGGTAAATATTAAATATTTCATTAAATAAAAACTGTTTGATAAATATTAAATATTAAATATTTCATTATATTTGATAAAACATTTAATTTTTAAACAAACTATTTAATATTATTGTCAAATTAAATAAAAATTGCTTGATAATTGATAAATATTAAATGTTTTATCAAATATTAAATATTAAATATTAAATGTTTTATAATAATTATATTTGATAAAAATGTTTTATCCCCATTTGAATGGCATTGACTAAATAAAATATTATTATATTTACTTTAGTCATTCAACCTAAAATTGAACAAAATGCTTTTATATTTAATAGTTAAGTTATTGGCATTGTTGTTAGTGTTTACCTTTATCTTTATATTGCTGTTATATCGCTGTTATACTCTTTATCTATGCACATATTGTCATTGATATTGTTGCACATATTTGATATTTCAAATTGCTCTCTTTCTCTATCTATATATAATATATTTTAAAAAATTCGTATCTATATATATATGTATATATATCGAAAAATTCCTATATTGCCGTCCCCCCGCCGTCCCCAAAAATCTGCCCTTGGACTGCCGTCCCCGAAACGCGTCCCCTGCCGTCCCCCCGTCCCTGTCCCCGAAACGCCGTGGAACATAGGTCCTAACAATAGGAATCCAAGCATTCAGTTTGTCCCCATCTATTGCCGCTAAAATGGGGAATAAATATCTTGGTGTTCAACTTGAAAGTATTTTTGGCAATTGGGATGGCAGACAAAATAGCATTGGTGACCTGTGAGATGTCAAAACATGCTCATCATCTGCTGCATTAGTTCGAGTTGAAATCCATTTTTTGTTATTGCTGACCATGTAGCTCTTGAATAAGGAGTTGGACCAAGTCAAGCTTATGGGTCTTAACTAATAGACTTTTTGAACTGCCAAACAGATCCATGCTGATAAAAAGTTGAAAAAATACTAATACAGGAAGTAAGGATACCAAACAGTAAGCATATTCTTTGCTTTTTTTGTCCCATTCTCTTTTTCTTTTAACAGTCAGATTTTAGAATGTGATCCCCTATACAATAGAGGAGATTTTAATTCTATCCTGTCAAAGTGGGAAAAACTCAAGAAAACTGGGAAAATTCTGATAAATGAAACAAATTGTTGCAGATGACCAGCAAGAATAAAGTTTAGAGCAGGATTAGGATCAGATAAACAGTAGCTAAACTGTCTGAGTAGCAGCAAGAGTTATTTTAGGACTTCTAGTCATGGTAAATAAAAAGGAAGATTTTAGGAGGAGATGATTTTTTTTTGGAATTTCTAAATAAAATATTTCAAATTAAGAAAGAAACTCTAATCCCAAACTGGAGAATAAGCTAAAGAAAAACCCAAAGTTGGTTTGCAGTCTGTGAGGTAACTGTGACCTAAAGGATGGATTTCTGAGAATGGGATCACCCAACAAAATGATAAAGTGCAGGCACCACGGTTCAAGAGCATTGTGAGCTATTCAAGTGATATTCACACAAATCAATAAGCTTCCCAAGGAGTCGATAGTTTGATTTGCAATTTAGAAGTTTAATTCCTCAGAGTTCCACTTTTTATTTCACTGATGAAAATCCTTTTGCTAATGCATTTGTACTTGCACTAATACCTGGGTTCGTTTTCTATTTTCTATTTCTTTTCCATGTATACTGTTCTCACCTTTGGTTTTGTTACATGCGGATTCTTATGTTACTGACATGAACCTTACATCAGTTTTGGTTTTGTTACTCATTCTTCTTTATAAGAGATTGTCAGTCTGTTTCCTGCATCTTTGGCATCCCGTATCTGCTTTGGCAAGAGTTTTATTCGTTTTCATGTGTTACTCTTATATGTTTTCTTATGAAACCTTAGCAAACTGAAGCACTGTACTTGATTACTTGCTACCATGGTTATTTGTGTCTTGCTATTTGAATTTACTCTCTGTTAATGCCAATTAAATATATACCTTCCCTTGTAACCTCTTTCCCATAGCAATATAAGAAAATGTGAACATAATTTTAAAATGAACTTATTTTGTGTTGTAGTTTAGTACAACACTTGGTCTTTGTTATTTAATGCTAGTTGAACAATGATACTAGTTCCTTTCTGTACTTTATTAGATTGTTGATAGTGGGGATGTCACTATGAGATTACTTAGGAATCTTGGATTATATTCTCTATTTGTGTTAGTTAAATTTAGTCTGAAGGAGAAACGATGTTTTATTGATTTAATAGAACTATATGTGAATCCATATGTGGAACCCACAGCCAGTAAGAATAAGTGTATTGTCTCATACATGTGTAATGAGTTGGGAAATAGAAAATAGAAACAAGAGTGAAATCAGAGATTCATGTGTCAAATTAGTAGACACGTAGAGGATTTATTGTGGAATGGTGCAATGTAGTGGATGTCAATTTATTTCTCTCATCATAGGATCAATTCAGACTTCTTGAGTGGTATCTTCAAGTTCATATTCATATGACTGGATGTCTTCAGCTTTCCTTTCTTTTGTGTGTGTTGTATAACTTGAGGCTGAAGTCGTTTCTGTTATATACATATATTATGTTCAGCATTTTTTCATTATTATTGACATGCTAATTTCATCCATTGGAGATTTAAGTAAAAGTTTTGGTTGTAAAAAATAGATGACAATAGTTAACCAAAGCAAGATAAATAATTTGCATTGCTACAGAATATAAATCGACTCTGTTTCATCAATAGTTTGATTATACAAATCTCTTTGAATTTGCAAATCAAAATCTGACAATGCTATATAATTTTTCAATTTTTTTCAGGAAACAGAAAACGTGCAGTTGCCTCTATGAGACATCTAATGGCATATGTTGGTTCAGGAATCTCACATAAAGAAAGTAATGATCTTCAGAAGCCATTTCTTTGTATACCCCAAGTAGATTTGTCTATGTTTTTGCAACTGGGATTAACAGAAAGAAACCATGGTAGAGAAGTGCAGTGGGGTGTTGGAACAGGTTCTGCAATTTCTAGCACTAATGCATGGACTCAAACTGGTGCATCCAATGCAAATGCAGGCAGTTGGTTTATGGGGGAGCAAAAATCTCTTCGCAAGGATTGTGATGACTTATTTAGTAAAACTGAAGTTGAGAGCTTCATTACAGCTCTTGAGAAATTTCCAAGGATACCTGGTATAACAGATGCTGAAAGAATTAGTCTTTTTGCATTATTAGATCTTTTGGCAGAAATCAGCAGTTCTCATGAAGCTGCACAATATGAGAATCTTGATGAACCAGCTCGAAGGTAAAAAGGTTAACCATGAATTTTATAACTTGTTAGGTGTACTAGAAAAGAAGTCATGATTATTCCAGTAGGCTTCATCTTGTGAATTAATTCATTTATTGAGATTTTGCCATCTTTTAGAATTTTCCTTTTCACGTTATAGAGAAATCCAGAAAATTTAAATAGTTTTTATGATATGAGATGATCCATTACTTCATGAGAGCTAATCTCCAGATTCTCTTAAGATTCCTTAGAGATTCTGGACTGCAATTGTTATAAATAAGGAGTACAACTTGGAAATTGTAAGCAATTAGTGATGGGATACATTTCTGGTATTTTTTCTATCAGTTCCTCTTTTGACCTTTAAGAGAGTCAGGTTGTGAGTGACCTCATCATCATGTCCAACGCATCTGATTGGATCAATGTGGTTCACATTGGGAAAGTATTGTGTCACCATAGTTACCAGTTGCTTCTCAGCCATCTCCAAGTACCTATCTCCATCCTTTTTTGAAAATGGCGTACTAGTACCTGTCCCTGTCTCTTGTACCATTAGCAGTACACGTCACTGTCTCCTGTACAAGTACCCCTCTCCAGTACCATTACTAGTACCTGTCATTGTCTCCCGTATGAGTACCAAAACCTGTTTGCTAGTAACTATGCAACTAAGTGAACCTAGTATTTACTTAGTTTAGTCCTTGTTGCAATGGCTAGTTCCCTATGTAGTTTGGTGAGATGGAATGGTGACCATAGGAACACATGGTTGTATGTTCTACATTTGTGACACTTATTTTACAGCTAATACCACAATGATGCTTTTGAAGCATGCTAGTTGGTGGTCCATCTACTTCGTATAACTACCAATGTTGATTCTTTTGACAAGGTAGTTGAATCTTGTGACAAATTTTCTCATAGGTTCGTTGCTATCTTTGTTTGCATTTGACAGTCAGGCAAAAAGAATATGGTCATCCTCAACTAGTGTGAATCCTACCAAGAACTTTTCGTGCATGATCTTCCAGCTAGTGATTGAACTTGTGGCAAGATGGTAAAATCAATCTATTGTGCTTCCATTTAGTGTTTGAACAAAATATTGCACTGTGACATCTTCATGTATTACTCTTAGAATATTGCATGATTTGATGAAGGTTGCAATGTGCTTATCTAGATGTTGTGTGCCATAACCATGAAACTTTGGAAAAGTTTTCCTTGAACCATGTGGAAAGTCATTGTGTTCTGCAAGCATTCAAGGGCTAATGCTAGGTCCCCATGAGAGAGGAAGCAGAGGTTGAACATTGTTGTTGTTATGGGTGTTGTCATGTCATTTCCCCATTTCGGACATAAGCCGACAAAAGACCCTTAGCCTATTTTAATTGATGATAGGCTATTGGGATGTTGCAAAGGGAAAATAATTTAGTAATTTAATTCAAGTCATCTAAAAAGGTAACTTTATGTTTTATTAAATAAAGGTGACTTAGGTTCAAATGTTTAATGATAGTGTCTAAAGTATTTTAAAAAAAATGAATAAATTTTCAGAGGGAAAAGGTGAAAAAAGGAAAATAATATTAGATTCCTCTTGAAAAACTAAAAAAGAGGGGTTTGGGAAAGAGTAATGCATCCATTTCCAAAACAAAAACTTCTTTCAAGATTGAATGGAGTTCATTTTTTCTCTTGAGGATGAAAACCCTTGAGTTTTTGGGATCGAGGATGAAAACCCTCCAATCTATTTAGTGATTTCATAACGGAGGTCAAATATGAGCTAAGTATTGTAGTTGAATAATTTTATGCATTTTTTGGATTCGTGTTGTGAGTTTTTGGATGGACATATTCGTGCTTTTGGTTGTTTCTTCTATTCCAAGCTAGCCGCACATTTTGGGAAAGTTGTATCTGGATTTATTACCATTTTTTCAGGCTATATTACTGTTGTTTCTATCAGTTTGGCTGCAACAATATCTGCTATTATCTCCTTGGGTGCATAGGGAAGAAGGCGGAGTTTGAGTGGGCCTAGTGGCTCATTTGTGCAATAAATGCAGCAATACTAACTTCTATAACAGTCATACAACAGGTCGTCCCTCATCCTTGCTTAGTTCTTGCTGGCTGTACAGGGGTTTAGGCACATGTGATGCTTCCTTTCAGCTTGGTTTTGGGGCTTTTAATGCCTATTTATCATGATAGTGATTTAGTCATTTCCTACAACAGAAATTTGGTTGTTTTCTTCAGCAGTTCAATAGGTTTTGGATCAATTTGCAGCACTTGTTCATCCTTCACTTATAATGTCAAATATATTTGTTTCTATTTTGGTTATTTTTTATTTTGTATGTTATACAATTTGCCTTTTAATTGTTTGGCCAAATGTAATTTTTGAGATTGTTAGACAACTATTTGTTATAGTTCTTGGAATTAAAAATTGAATAGTATTTCATTGCTCTATCATTCATAGTGTCTCTAAGCAAATATATTGTTCTATTTTCAATCTTTTTGCAATTCCTTGAGTAGCTTTTAGAAATATAGAAAAGGATTGTCATTGAACAAATGGCTCTTCGAGTATCATCTGATACGGATTTTTAAGGACAGTTTCTTGTGTGTTGGCTGGTTTTGACAAGTCTTGCACCTAGGATTTCAGCATACATTTGTTCAAAGGATTCAAAATTCAACCATGGTTTTAGCCTTGTCAAGCTTAGGGAATGCTTTTTAAGAAATGTTAAGAATAGATAGTGTTTCAGAATCTCAGAGGATGCTCATGTGCAAAATGCTATTTTTAGCAGTGGCTAATTCTAGCAATGGGTCTTTCTGCTATTCTAGTTTCAGATAATGGATGAGGGCTTTTTTTAGGTCCCTTTAATTGGTTTTTATTTTATTATTTATTTATAATAGATTTACTTTAAAGTTCCTTTTATTCCAACGTTTTAGTAACTTATAAGTGTTTTGTTCTAAAGCTTGCTTTTTGCGATTTAAAAATGATTATTTTAATGTCCCAAAATGGGGCATTTGTAACCTACAAATAAGTGCTTTGAGCACATAAACTCTAGGGAGAGGATGGTGGATGCTAGGCTTATGTTGCAGAAATTGTTGGTCAAGTGGAAGTTATTGTTGAATGTGTGTTTGTAATTCTATTAATTGAATTGAAAGTGGATTTTACCATCAAGCTTTATATTGAGGCTATCATGTATTATGTATGTGTTGTTATTCTTTCAATCCTTGTTTGCACTAAATAGCCAATTTCTTTCTTAGCTAGCCAGAAGGTGTTGTTTGTTTGCTTAGATTGTAGTTACTTTCTAAAAATCTTGTTTGCAAGGTATGGCTATTAATAGTTTGGTGCAGCTATCTGAGGCAAAAACATAGGCAGGTAGTCATTTCCTTTTATGCAAAATTCTCTTAGGGAATCTTGTATAGCCTGCATATCTATATATTATGTCTATAGTTTGTGTCTAGGGTCAGTTTAAGTTAGGTTTAGGTTAGTTTATGTTGAAAATATTGTCATTGATGATGAAAAAGGTTGTCATTGATGTCAAAGAAGAAATCAGTTTGCTGGTGTCAAGAAAATTGTGGGTGGGAATTGGAAGTATGAAGGCCAAAGGCCACTAAACTGCATCGTTCCAAGAGCAGATTTTATCCTCGCAAGGCAGCAATAAAAATTAAATTAAATTCATATTTATGCTGCCTGACCTCCTGCATATTTTGGCGCCCTCCTTATGATTTAAAATTATGGGCTGACCCCTCTTATAGAGACACCCCAATTGGGAAATTAAAATTAAATAAATGAATATTTTTTAAAAGGGGGGCTATTAAAAGGTGCAATGAAAGGTTGTAAAAGAGGGAAGAGTTGCCTCCTTTGTTAAGCATTGTATCCCTCCATAAAGTCACCTATTTTGGTGAAGATATAAAACGAGTTTGTGGAATGTGGAGAAGAGTGTGTGAAGAATAAAAGATAGATCATACAAACACAAGCAGATTTAAGGAGAAGAAATAATAGAAGATTAGTAAAGGCAGATTTTGAAGGAGATTTATTCTCAAGAAGGTAAGACTTTGTTGAGTTAGAGGTTGGTGCCTCGTATTGAGGTTGGTGCCTTATATTGGAGAGGTTGGTGCCTCAAATTAAAGAGATTGGTGTCTCTTACTGAGTTGGTGCTTGGTGGTGGGGATTCTCCATTGGGTTGGTGCCTCATATTGAGGTTGGTGCCTTATATTGGAGAGATTGGTGCCTCATATTAAAGAGATTAGTGTCTCTTATTGAGTTGGT
>VDFB02344367.1:0-32010 GCA_007258455.2 Sequoia sempervirens
CTCCCAGTCCTCATCTGACATTGCTGCAGGTTTCTTAGTTTTCCCTTCCAATGGCCGCCATAAATCCTTCTGATAGAGATAGTCCTCCATCTGCATCTTCCATAACTGATAGTTCTGCCCATTAAACCTCTCAACCTTCTTACCCTCGTCTGCCATTGCTCCCACTCAACCGTGAGACTCCCACTCAACCGTGAAACTCCCACTCAACCGTGAGATCTTTCCTACAGACGATAATCGAAACACAACTCGCTCTGATACCACTTGTTAGGGTTAGAGATGGCATATCTAACAATTAAATGCAGATTTAATAATAAAACAGAGAAACTAAAACATGCACAGAATAAATCATAACACAAAATTTAACGTGGTTCACCCAATCTGGGCTACATCCACCAAATCGCAGCCATCCAATACTTTTATTATCCAGTGAAAAACCCTATTACAATCTTGTGAATAATCACGTTTTTCATCATATAGTAATACCCATCCGAACCCCTTTTTACCAAGCTTCGAAGCTTCTAGATTTTAGGGTTCTACAAAATCAGATTTTTCTTTTTCATTGATTTTTCCCTTTTTCGGTGATCACGCAAGGTCAGGGGGCCAGGATGTACAGTATACCATGGGCTATACAGTATAGCATGATCAGTCACCACATACCAACACGTGGCAGTACATGTGGCAGCATCGTCAGTAGCTTGATCAACAGTTTCGATGAATAGGACTCTGACACGTGGCACCCAGCCAGCGTATGGATATCCTTGTGAGCGGCTTCGTCAACAGACCAGTCAGCGTACGGTTAGCGGAGTCAGCATCGTCGGTGAATTATAACATGACACATGTCCTCATGTCTTCGACGGTCGGATTTTTTGTTGGGAAAAAGTTTTGGTGGGGTTCGACCCATGATGTCCTGCGGAACAGGCGGGCGGTTAGCCGTTGAACCAGACATACGTGTCAAACATATGTTTAAACCCAATTTTTTTTATTGTTTAAAACGTTTGGTGTTTGTTTTAAAAACAGCCGGCGGCGGTTTGAACTCGCGACTTGCCGAATACCAAAATAACATGCCGCCGGTAAACCAAGCGAGGGTTGTTAAACAGATAGTGGCTACTGATGGTTTTGTTATAAAACTGTCAGCCGAACCTTAAACAAATGGCTTAATAAAGCCAAAACAAACTAAACCCACCTAACCAAATGCCAAAAGGGGTTATGGGAAAAAACAAAACAACTTGTACGAAATCACTAAGGATATATCATGTGGTTAGGCATTAATTATGATGGTTAAGCCATATTAGGCATATTTTATGTATAAAAAGAGGGGTAGAGATGAGATTTCCCAAGTCCAGGTGGTGAGAACGAGAGAATGCCCAGGAGATTTTGCAGACATTTCTACACATCAGAGGAATGTTGTGCTGCTGTGCTTGAAGGAGATACTCAATGAAGCAATTGTAACTGTTTTTGGAGTATAATCAGATCGGTCACTCTATTGGAGAGGGGCCCAGAGACGTAGTCCTTAGGGACGAACTCCGTTATCAATTGCATTTTTTCTCCTCTTTATCTTCTCTCTTTCTTTTTAGTTCGTTATCTTGGCAATTATATTATGTTAATTTTTTCATTTGAGCATTGTATTAAGTTATCGTTTACGTTAAGCATTCTATAAGCAATTGCCCTAGATCCTAAATAGATCATATTTTTTGCTATTAATTTCTTTCTCTTGTGTGTTATTATTTGTGGTTTTTTTCTCTCTTTCCCTTGATTCCTGTGCCATCCCCTCTAACCCCCCCTTCTCTCTTCCTTTTTATTTAACTCTGGGTCTACAACTATTCATTTTAATCCTTATGCTCTCTTTTATCCTAGTGATGGATCATGGAGTGTGATCCCAAACGTTGATGCAAAAAATACAAACACAATCGAAGCCAAAAATATTCAATCGATAATCTACATGAATTATGGAAATTTGTTATCTCTAATTTGTTAAGAAGCTTCAACAAGTTCTCTTACAAGTGTGTGAAAGTGAGTTCTTGTCTCCTTTCTTATTATTCTTTGTTGATCCCTCTCCTGAGATTCCTTCTAAGGATATTTTGGTGCAAGAGGATGGAATCATTGATACCTTTCTTAATGTTACTCTATCTTCTATTCATTCTAATGCACTCTCTCCTAGAGATGATGCATTAGTGAATGATGAATCTCTTCTCTATTCCAATTCACTCTCTTCTAGAGCTTGGTTGCATTAGTGAATGATGAATCTCATCTTTGTTTTGATGCACTCTCTTGTGGAGATGATTCATTAGTGAATGATGAACCTCCTTCGACATTTGATCCTTCCTGGATCGATGTTGAGAATATTTCTTTGAATAATTATTCCACTAGTTGTGATGATTTTGTAAATGTAATCTATGTCTTTGCTACTCCTCAAAGGCCTAAGAGACCTATCATTTACCTGAATCCAACTAATCCTTCTCCTAAAAGGATTTTATCTATTAATCATGTTCCATTTGATAATGATTCTCCTGATCTTTCTAAGGCTTCCTCTTATAGAGTAGTAGCCCATACTTATGAGAATAGAATGAATAAACAACCAAGCCTTCTTCAAGCTCCTAAACTCGTGACTAAAGCACCTGGTGATTATGATTTTGTTGAGCAACTCCACATTACTCCGACCAAGATCTCACTATGGGACTTGCTTCAGTATGCTTCGGTTTACCAAGGTATGCTCTAGGAAGCATTGCAGAAGATCCTCTTGCCTACCTCTACTAGGCTGGAAAATGTTAATGCGTTGATGGCTTATATTCATGCAGATATTTCAAATATCATGTTCTATCCACAAGAAATTCTATCCCCAGATGTGTAGAAACAAGCAAATCCTTTAATGCTCATAGTTAATATTAATACTATTGGTATTAGATGTACTCATTGATGCTGGTTCGACACTCAATGTATGTAGCATTGATCTATTGCCTAAGATTAATATTGATCCATCTTCTCTTAATGCTTCTTCTGTTTTCATTCGTGGGTTTGATAATGTTGGTCGACAAGCCCTAGGCACAATAGTCTTTCCTTTGAGGTTGGGACCTGTTACAGTACCCACCCTTGCATATATTATGTCAAAAAAATTACCATATAACCTTATTCTTGGTAGACCATGGATTCATACTATGGGTGCAGTCCCATGTATCTTGCATAAATATATTAAGTTCATTTGCAATAATCGAGTAGTTTTGAAATCAGGGCTGACCCTGAGGCTATGGACTTATGTGAAATGACAATTGCTAGTCAAGCTTCAATTGTACCTACTCTTATTGCTTCAGTTTCTTCCAATGTCTCGATGTTTACTCCAATAGTACCTACTACAAAGGATACTCTTGAGATAGATGTCCCTAAAGAAGATCCTTCTGAAGAAAGAAATCTTAAGTCTGCTCCTTCTAGATCTTCTCAAGAAAATGTATGTCTTGCTGATGATTGAGGTTCTCTAGACTTTATAGAATCCTTCATTGGAGAATATAAAGTTGACTCGATCCTCCCAGTCCTTACAATAACATCATCCACACCCACTATCAAAGATGATTATTCTTCTATCACATGATAATGTGAGCAATAATGGTAATGTTCTTAATGTTGATCCACCTCCTTCTGAGGAAGATGATCACACTTCTATTTAAGAGGCTAATGATGGAAGTCCTATTAAGAAGGACGATGACAATCCCATAGAAGAGTGTGATCACCATTGCTGGAACAATGCTCTCTATGAAGATCCTCCTTCTCAAGATTTGCAAACATGTTATGGCCTTGGCTTTAAGCTCATCTCTAAATATGGGTATGAGCGTAAAGGTTGTGGGCATAACAAACAAGGCATTCAGGTCCCTTTAGAATGTGCACCTCGTAAGTGTAATTTGGGGCTTGGTTGTTTGAATGAACAATCTAAACATAAACTATGGTTGAATGTGAACATGATTTCTACTCAACCTCATTCTTGTTGAATGATTCATCCACCATTATATGCTATCTTTGTACCGTCTTCTTGTGAGCAGCCAAACTTTTCTCCACAAGAGAAATAGTTGCTTCCTACTCCTCATTCTTTATTTGAGAAAGAGCATATTTTGTTGAGGCTTCTTAAATCTTGCTTGATTACTCTTCCTCCTCCTACACATAAGAAATTTCATAAGCATGATAAAGCAAAATATTCTTTCTATGCATACCATCGGGTGCCTGACCATTCCACTAGTGAATGTAAGGAATTGAAGGATAAAATACAACAAATTCATGATTCGTGTGCCATCACTCATTTATTTGCTGATGCACCTGCCTCTTCTTCAAATGACAACTGATATTGAGGTCTACCTCTATCCTGTATGTTCTAACTTGTATTTTGCATGGTTCTCCTAGACCTTGTATGTTGGGGGCAATGATAACTTGTTCTGGAGATGTGCATCCTTCTAAGGACCCCCTCTCTTCTCTCTATTTTTCAAATGAAGTGTCCCTTGATTGCACCCCCTTTTGAAAGCTTCTCCCTCAAATGAAATCATTTGCGTCTAGCTTGGGTGCAACTTGACTAGACCTATCTTTTTTGTGACTATCTTGCAAATGTAGCTTGTAGTAGCCACAGACTCATCTGATTAGTCTTTTGTTGTAGGAACAAGAACTTATAGAGCTCCTTTTCATCAAGCTTGCCTAACATGTTTAGTATGCAGATTAGCATGTTGCTTCGAAAGTGCACCTATGAGGTTTCTTTTCAAGGCTTACCTTGCAGGACTAAGCACTTGTGAGGACCCAATCCTTCTCTGCGGAGTCCCCTACATCGGGCTTCCCTCAGGAGTACCTGGGGTGGCTTCTTTGTAGGTTTGAGGAACTGTGAAACACTTTCATCCTATGGGATCTATTCATCATTGCTCTGTGGGCCTCTAGTGTAGTTTGTTCAACTCTGTAGGAGAGAGTACCTACAAAAACTTTTGTTCACCTCCCATAGGTCTACGTATTTCTGGTGCATTTTTTCAACTCTCCTTGGATCTGAGGGCCTATGGAGCCATCTCTCTTGGAATTTTCATTCCTTTCTAGCTTCTCCATATTTCTCTTAAATTCTCTTTCTTCTCAATTGTGTATACCAGATTGAAGATCTACATCTTCTTCATCCTGGGTATATGCTCTTTCTCTCTTCGACATTGGTTGCTTTCCTAACTTTTATATGCATTCTTCTCTTGAAGTGATCAGTCTTTACATTCTTCTCTTCATTTTAGAATTCTTCTATATGTATTATTTCTTAATTTTGGGATGATGCATAGTACTGAGTAAACCTTCTATATTGAGGTCTCTTTCACTTTTTTGACTCAAATCCTTTAGTTTGTTGTGTGCATGTGTGTATGTGTTTATATATTCTAACCTCGTGATGTAATGGAATTTTATGTTCTAACATTGTTGTCTTGTGTAGGTCTTTCTTGTCTAATGTGTTTTTTTTGTAGGTCTTCAGCCTGGGGGTATGCTTCCTTGGTTTAAAGAGTTATCTTCTTCCTCTATAGTATCCTTTTGGCACCATGATGTTATTTATGTTTAGTATATTTTCTTTAGCATGCATATTAGTGTAGATTCATATGACCGCTAAAGTGGGGGAAAAATGTAATGTTGTAAAATTGCACCCCTTGCAATTTCACATACATTCTTGTATCCACTTTGGTGTCCACTCCCTTAGTACTTGTGTAGGCTCATTTTAGCCCTTGCATTAGTCTTTTTACCTCTCAAGATGCTCAAGGACCCCTTTTTAGCAGCTACCTTCATGCATCAACTTTGCATCAAACCTTGTGCTTTTCTTGTTCATGTTGTTTTGTAGTGTGATGTGAATAGAAACTAGTGTGCCACGTGGACATCTACATGCCACACTAGCTTCTTGCGATGTTTCGATGTTCAAATGACTGTTTCTGAGCATGTTTGCCACTTTTCAGCAAGTTTTATCAGTGGTAACAGCTTGGGATGCCTTGTAATGGCTCAAGAAGCTTCTTTTTCTTCCTTAAAGGCTATCTTTTCAATCCATTTGGTCTTCTAGCTGCTCTCTATCTTTGGCTCCTACGTTTTCCCCCTCTCTTGCTCTTGCTATCTTGCTTGCATAGCTCCATACAACTTGTTACATCAACACTCTCACATCCTTATAACACCCTTTGCAACACTCTTGGCTCTTGCAGCTCTATTGCTCCCTCCATTTGGATTCCTTAAGCCTTGAAACTCTATCTCCCTCACCTTGTGCTTGTGAGTATCTTGGGATTTCACACATCCCCTATCTATTGTGTCTCTACTTTGTGATACAGGTTCTCCTCCTCGAGTGGGGATTACTTTTATCACCTACATTTTGTGATACAGGTTCTCCTCCTAGAGCAAGGATTGCTTTTATCACACTTGAATTCACTTCATTTCTATCTATCTGGTTGTCCATGGAGGTGGGAACACCAAAATGGGGGTTTGACTAAGGAAAACCCCTATACAGCCCCAACATTTCTCCAAATTTTATGTATGCAGGTGTTGAAGATATCTTCTAGTTGGATGCTCCACTACTTGGGTTTTTTTGAGGTTCTTCTATCTCTCATCCTCTTTAACTTTATCATTTACTTCACTTTATTTTAGTGTTATTACATTCTTTCATTTTCCAACATTCTAAAAGTTCTTAGTAATAAGGATGCTAGAAGATGCTTAATTTTTTTATGTGATATTCTCGTTCTCTGGTCCATACGAGAAACCAACAGGCCTTTAGGATGCTGGCATGCCTCTGGTTGCTAGCACGTCACACTATCATTCGTATCATGCATTGACATCCTTTGGCTGAGAGCCTGTCAGTTTGTCTAGAAAACCTTTGTGACCTGCTCTTTCCTATTCTAGAACTCTCGCATTGTTCTTTGAGGTAGTTTAGGGAAGTTCACCTCTTGAGAATCTCTTGAGAATAAAGAGACTCATGTGTAGAAAATTCCTCTTCTCTACACTACTAAGGCCCCTTTTGTAAACTTCCAAACTTTATCACTAAATGTAACAATACAACCTTCATCATCTAGTTGCCATGCTAAAATTAAATTTCTAGTCAAACTTGGAACATGCTTTACATTTTGTAGTAGACAATGCTTCCCATTTCACAAATTAATATTGATTCTTCCCTTTCCAACAATCTGATAGGGTTCATTGTCTCCTAAACAAACTAGCCCAAAATCCCCTTAGACATAATCAAGAAAATAACTTCTATGAGGTGTAGCATGAAATGAAGCCCCTAAATCTAACACCCAAGAATCATCAACATTATCAAGGGAAAGAATCAAAGCATCATATTTAGATTTATTACTTACCACATTTACCTCCTTAATGCTTTCTTGTTTTCCTCCATCTTTATTCTTTTGAGACCAACAATCTTTCTTTAGATGTCCCGATTTATCATAGTACCAACAATCCTCCTTCCCTCTGGATTGGGACCTCTTGACCTTTTACTTTCCTCTTGAATTCCCATGACCTCTAGAACCTTTTCCTCTCTCCTTTGATGTGTCCCTACTTTCTGCATTCAAAACACTACCTGATGTGAATGTTCCACCTAAGCTTTTCTTATAGATTTCCTCACTGAAAATCACACCAACAACATCATCAAACTTAAGTGTATTTGAACCAAAAATAGAGTTACTAACTACCATTACCAAGCTATTCCATCTTTCGGGAAAATAACATTATATCAAGAGGGCTCTAACTTATTCATTAAAATTTACATTTACAAAATTCAATTGACTGGTAACTGTATTAAACTCATTCAAATGATCAATAACTGTTCCTCCTTCTACCATTTTCATATTAAATAAATGATTCATAAGAAGCACCTTATTTGAAGTTGAAGGATTTTCATATAATTTTTCCAGGGTCTGCATCAACTCTTCCTTTTTCTTCGCTCTTGAAATAATAAATACCCCCTTGCATTCCATCGTTAATTAATTTGGGGGGAAAATGTGTCAACAAAAGTATGGAAAATTTAAACAAGTCTTATTAGGCTCCATATAACAATAAATCCCAAATCCAATTTAGATTCACAACCTTACAAAATGAATTCATTTTGAAGGAGAAGGAAGAGAAAATAATTTTAAAATAAATCATGCCTCCAAGACAACACAATAAAAATGAAAAATAAAAAAAACACATTTTTTTGGTGTGTAGGATTGCCCATGCACCAAGATTCTCATGTATCAATGCAATACTCATATAATAGGAAGTAAGGAGATAATCCAAGATCTGGATGAGTCCATCAAATAATAAGTAAATATGGGAAATAATACAATTGCACCACTCATGTGGAAGGAAGGATATTAATAAAAAAAAAGGTGAGAAAAGATATATATTGGTGATGTATTTTATGTATCAAGTTTAAGTACCATAACTTGTTAAGTGTAGGTCAACTTGTGCAAAAAGGCCACATTGTAAAATTTGATGATGTTACATGCATTATTGTTGATGGTAAAAACAAGTTGATAACCAAAATACTAATGAATGCTAATAAAATGTTTCCTCTTAGCATCAAAAAATATGTATTTAAGTTTTAGTGCTCTAGTAAAAGATACACAATGGCTATGGCATCTTAGATTTGGCCATCTAAATTTTATTTTCCACTAAATATTTTGTATAAAAATAACATGGTAATAGGTTTACCGTTTATCCAAAGGCCAGATGAAGAATGTGAAGGATGCATTATTAGAGAGCACCATTGAGAACCCTTTGCAATAAGGTAATCTTGGAGAGCTTCGGACCCATTGGAGCTAGTACACTCAGGTCTATGTGGACCATTTGAAGTTCCTTCATTATCTAGTACGAGATATTTTTTGAAATTTATTGATGACTACTGTAAGAAACTTTGGGTGTATCCATTGAAGAAAAAATAGACACCTTCAAGAAATTTAGAGAATTTAAAGAATTATTTGAAAACCAAAGTGGGGTGATCCCACAAAGCTGGTTTACAATTTCTGGGAGATTCTATTTTTTGTTGAAATCACATATTTTTAGAAAATATAATGATTTAGCCCTTAAAAATTTCCATTTAAAGTATTCCAATTGAAGAGGGTTTGATCAAACTACCTTAGATCAAAACCCCTTGAATAGAACCCAGCTAGTTTTAAACCATACCTATAATAGAGTCTCCTTTACACCTATCAAAATGCTGATAAAAACCACTTTTGATTTACCTTTTGGGGGATCAAATGAATTCATTTAAAATTTATTTTTTGTAAGTATGTAGTCCTTATTATAAGCTTCCCAAAAATTATAATTTTAAATAAATTTAATTTTATTATTATATTTATTTTTATTTCTTGTGAATGTAGGTTTTTCACCGAAAATCAAGCTCTATGTTTTGCACATGTGGAAAAATAGAAGATTATAAAAAAAAATCAAAAAATATGAGCACACCAGATATTGAAGTCCTTGATCCAAAAAAAATAAAAAATTCGATACATACAAAAAAAGTTGTGTTATACGGTGGGCATCACTCCTTAAAAATGGTGTTTACTGAAAAAAAATAGTTTTCGAAGGAGATGGAAAAAGAAGTGCAATCTGGTTCCAAATTTTTTGAAAAAAATATATTTAGACTATATAGACAAAGTGTCACAAATCAATAGTTTGCATCATCTTCAAATTCCTCACGGTTTAGCTGCTATAGGTGCTCGAAAGTGAAGATTTAGTTAGAAAAAATTAGTTCAATGTCCAGTTTGGCCAAAAATTGTAAACTAGTATTGTGGGATCACGTTATTTTCTTAAAATTTTAAGGACTGATAGAGGTAGAGAGTATATCTCACGTGGATATCATAATTTTGGTATTGAAAATGACATAAAAATGAAACTAATAGAAATATATACACCTTAGAAAAATGGTGTAGTTGAGAGGAAGAACAAAAAAGTATTAGATATGGTAAGGAGCATGGTTAATGCTAAGAATTTACCCAAAGTTTTTTGGGTAGAAGTAGTTTGTTATGTAGGTTATATTTTGGATAGATTTCCTATGAATAAAGTTTGGGGCATGAAACTAGAAGAAGCATGGGGAGGATACAAACCCCGTGTAGATCATCTAAGAATTTTTGGTTGCATTTCTTACTCTCATATTAAAGATGAACTCAAAAAGAAAGTGGATGAAAAGGCATAGAATGTATCATTTTTGGATAAAATTAAGAATCAAAGGCATATAGGTTATACAATCCTAAGAAAAAAATTTGGTAACAAGTAAAGATGAAATTCTTGAAGATCAGGAGCGGTGTTGGAGATTCAAAAAGAAATATCAACAAGTTAACATTGAAGATGAAGCTACAAATCAACAACAAAATTCAATTGTTAACATGTAGGAGGTAATAGTTGTAGAATTCAACAATCAACACCAAGGAGAAGCTCATCTTCATCAAAAAGTAGTCTTTCTCCACCAAGTAGCATACATTTTTTTCACCAAGTAGTAGAAGTAAATATTCATCCTCCTCAAGATCTCTAGAAAGAAGGGAAAAAAACAAGGATCTTGTATGACATATATCAAGAAACAATAGAGGTAAATGAAGATATTTTTGATTTTGAATTTTTTCTAATTGTAACCTATTATATTTGAAGAAGAAATAAAATATGATAAATCGCTGAAAGCTATGAATGAAGAAATTGCAACCATAGCTAAAAAACAAATTTGGGAACTTGCAGACCTCCTAGAGCATAACAAGCCAATTGGAGTAAAGTGGGTGTATAAAAAAAATTACAATGAGAAAGGTAAAGTGAATTTAAATACAAGGTCAGGTTGGTAGTGAATGGATACAAGCAAATATTTGGTGTTTATTATAATGATGTTCTTGCAATTGTTACAATAATGTCCATACTATTTGCATGATTTTAGGCTTCTCAACACAAAATGGTTGGAGAATTTTTTAGATAGATTTAAAATAAGCATTCTTGAATGGTTTATTGGAGGAAGAAATCTACATTGAGAAATCACCTAGTTTTCAGATAAAATTTCATAAAGGTAAAGTTCTCAAACTAAAGGAAGCACCTAGAGTTTGGTATGAAAGGATTGGATCATATTTTTTTTAAATGGTTTTGAAAAATATCCTTATGAGAACACCTTATTCAAAAAATAAAATCAACATGTTATGATAGTCTACATTTATGTTGATGATTTGATTTATACTCGGAATAATGAAAATATTCTTAAAGAATTTTTGGTGGCAATGAAGATTGAATTTGAGATGAATGATCTAGGTTTGTTGAATTATTATCATGGTCTTGAAGTAACTCAAAATAATGATGGGATTTTAATTTCACAAGAAAAGTATGCAAATGATATATTGAAAAGGCTTAAGATGGAAAAATAAAAATAAACAAGTACACATATTGCCATGGGTGTGAAGTTGAGAAAACAAGATGAAATAAAAAGGTAGACTCTACTTTGTATAAAATTTTGGTTGGAAGTTTAATGTACTTAAATGCAACAAGGTCAAATATCATGCATGTAGTAAGCTTGATAAGAAAGTTCATAAATAATCCACATGATACTCATGTACAAGCAAGTAAAAGAATACTCAAGTATGTGAAAGGGACTACAAATATAGGATTTATTTAATGAAAAGAAGGATATTTTGAAGTTAACTGGTTATACAGATAGTGATTGGGCAGGAAACCAAGATGATAGGAAAAGTACTTTAGGATGTGCTTTCAATCTTGGTTCAAGTTTAATTTCATGGTGTTTAAAAAAGCAACCCATTGTTGCATTTGTTGAAAGAGTTTTCCCTTGGTCTCCTTGTGTTGTGTAGCGCAACAGCTTAACCACCTCTCGTGGATCTTGTATAAATCTGGCAATTGTATTGGGCATTAACAGGTTGATCTTTCGGTGCAATGACAACTGTGTCCAACAATTGGTATTAGAGTTGAGGTCACGACTTTGAACCCCTCACTTGCACTGGGGTGATTGTTGCAAGGGTTTTCCCTTGGTCTCCTTGTGTTGTGCAGTGTAGCACTCAGGTCCATGACATGGCTTAACCGCCTCCTATGGATCTTGTATAAATTTGATAGTTGTATCAAGCATTAACAGGTCAAACTTTTGGTGCAATGACAACGGTGTCCAACAAAATTGTCCTCAACAAAAGCAGAATATGTGGTAGCGACTTCAGTTGGTTGTCAAGTAGTTTGATTACGAAGGATGCTTGAAGAATTGATGTAGCCCCAAATGGAAGAAACAATTATATTATGTGATAATAAATCAACCATTGCACTTTCTAAAAATCCAGTCTTCCATGAAAGAAGCAAAAACACATAGACATCAAATTTCACTTCATCAAAGAACTTGTTAAGATAAAAGAAATCAATCTTTCTTATATTTGGTCTAAAGATCAGGTTGTTGACATTCTAACAAAACCTCTGAAGGGAGAATGTTAAAATAAAATTAAAAATTTGATTGTAACTACTAGTTTATTGTAACTATTCATCCAACATACCATTTAAATAAGGTCTATATTTAGACAATTTAAACAAAAAAATTACAATTCTCTGCCTCTCCTGGGTGATTATCACAGTTCAGATTTATTTATTTTTTTTTTATTCAAGGGGTAAACGCTTTTGACCGGAGCTATGAACCGGAATACAACCATTCAACAATACCACCCCAATGGGGTTTGAACCTTGGTGGTAAGAACAACAATGCCACCATTAAACCATCACACCATGCCAATACCGGCTCACAGTTCAGATTTATTTAACTATTTACTATTTACAATAATTTTTAGCATTCATTTTTCTTAATTTTTTCTAGCACAACATATTAAATATCTCATAAATAAATCATGCACCATTGATTGGCTACTAAGTCATATATGACATTCAAATGTCTGTACTCATCTACTGAACATGGAAAATATCACATCATTGAACCTTTATACTCATAATTATTTATTGAAGGTTTAAAATGTTACCACAACATTCAATCTTTGTATTAAGAATTATTTATTAAAGGTTGAAAATGTTACAATAGCACCTAGCACTAATCTTTGTATTGAGAATTATTTATTGAAGGTTTAAAATGTTATCACAACATTCAATTTCTGTACTCAAAATTATTTATTAAATGTTGAAAATGTTACCATAGCACCCACTATGTTTTTACTTAATATATATTTATAAAGGATAAAATATCAATCTACATTGAAGAGTTGAATAAAAAACATTTGACACATGTAAACATATTTGCTAAAATTCACTCTCATATTAAATATAGGAAAATCCACTATCATATTAATACTATGAAATAAAAGCAATAGACTTTGGAAACAATAATTTCATACTAGGAAAAAACAAATGTATTTATAAGAATAAAATAATTATATTTTGCAATTTTCACACTAAATCAATAGAAAAAGAAAGAAATTTAATAGTTTTAGAATTATTTAATCATAAGAATAATTTTGAATTATAGAATTGGGCTCTAGGAAAATTCATCGCCAGCAATTCATGGAAGGAAAATTCATTGCCAGCAATTCACCGCCATGGAAAATTCACTGCCAAGTAAAATTCACCGCCAGCAATTCACCAAGTTTTTGAAATATATATTAAAAAATATTGGTGAATTGCTGGCGGTGAATTTTACTTGGCAGTGAATCTGGTGAATTTTCCATGACGGTGAAGGTGAATTTTCCTTGGACGGATTGCTAGCAATGAATTTACCGAATGCCATAGAATTGTAGTTGTGTTATTGATTTGTCACTCAAAACAAGATGATATTGACATGAAACGATCATCACATGATCTAACAGAAAGAAGAGATAGAAAAAACAAAAAATAATGAAGATATTGAGATGACACCCTTTTTAAGCAGATTCTCCCTACTTGCAGATTTCACATATAATTCCATAACTGTAAAAGCGGTGGGGTTACCTGCTTTTGTCACGGTGGTTGCACTTTAGCTGTGATCATTTCCATTGTTATTTGGGTTACATCCATAGATGATAGTCGAGCTGTGTGTCTTTTGCTTGACAGTTGCAGTGACATTTCTTATTGTTTCAGTTCTAAGATATGTTCTACCATGGATTTCTGAAGGTTTTTTTCTAGATTTCTTGCAGCTGGATAACTCCAAAGGGATTGCATTGATTCGTCTTCTTAGAAGAAGAACCATGCATTCTCTTTGGAGTCCTCCAGTGTGTAGAATATCCAAAGCATTTCAGAGGAGAGAAACTTTTCATGTACAACATAGACAAGGTATGTATTCGATTTTTTTTTCATTGACATTTCATCAAGTTTTTTAAATGAAAACTGATAATTTGGGATCACAGATTTTACTGTGTAGAAGTTTGCAATTTGTAAGTGGCTGTTTTTTTTGCAAATGGCTGTTCTTTTGCAACTGCAAGGCGTATGGAATGCAATGACTGCAGGAAAAGCACAGAATGGATTTGTTAAACATTCAAGTAAATGCAACTGGTAGGTGTAAAGCCAGACTCAACAACACAACTTTTCCTGTGTCAAAATGGGAGCTTTGGAACAGAGTATGGATATTGCATATGGCAAATTCACTGCCAACAATTCACAGCCAGCAATTCACCAAGGGAAAATTCACTCAACAATTCATGGCGGGAAAATTCACAGTCATGACAATTCACCGCGCTAAAAATTAATTGTACGAATTTTTGACGAATAATTTTCTGTGGCGGTGAATTGTTGGTGGCGGTGAATTTTCTCGCGGTGGATTGTTGACAGTGAATTTTCCCTGGTGAATTGCTGATGGTGAATTTTCCTAGAGCCATGGACATCGATCAGAAAAAAGGGGATTTTTTTATCACAAATTATAGTTGCAAGTGCTCTGGTAGACATGTATGCAAGATATGGATGGTTTTTGTAAGGGTTTCTTTATAGTTTTCTTGGTCTGTTATTTTAATTTGTATCAGTATATATAAACAATCGCTCCTCTGCTCTTCTGATATAATAGACAATACAAATTAATGGGTAGTGATATCCATTTTCTGTTAAGCATCCAATTTGATGATTGTTATGCGGTAATTTTTATTTTTGTTGAATTCGGTAATTTTCACTGTATATTTTTATTTATCTTGAATATTAAGAGGTGTAAGTATTTTAATTCTTGTTATTACAGATGATTTTTCCTTGGTTTAAGGAAAAGTGAGACTAGTTTCAAATATTCAGATGTTTTGTTGATCTGATTTAGGATTTCAATTCATTCTTTAGCCTTTTAAAATTTGAAAGTTTTAATCAATTAATTATGTTTTAGTTTCTTATTAATTTTTTTGATATGATTTGGTCACAATTTCTTTGCCACATTTTTTTAATGTGGAAATAGCATAAATATTTTCCTTCCCAATTGTTTGAGGTTTTTCTTGCTGGTGTATCAGCTGTTGCATGAGAAAGATACCCATGCTATTTTTAGGTTCATATAGGGCTCTTCAAGAGCCAACTTTCTCTATGGTTTGGATTTGTGGCTTCATTATTGTTTCTTACTGTATTTTGGTTCATGATGGTTAGTTTTTATCATACTTGATTTCTTTGTATTTATGTTTAAGTATTTCTCTTAATTTTCTGTGATGAAATAAATAGAAATTTTAGAAGTTGTATGCAGCAATAAATAAAAATAAAATTTTATTTTAAAAATATAATAAATTACACATAAGAAAAAAGATGGATTAACTATCAAACAAAAGGATGAACTTGACCTGAGGTTCTAATTTAAGGCTTGTCTATTGGTTATCTCTTTTTTTGTTTGTATATAATGGATATGAGGCCTTTTTTTGAATAATTTTTTTTATAAAAATGTTATGCATAAGAGAAGATATATACAAAATATAACTTTTATTGATGAAAATTATGTAACTTAACAAAGTGTATGCTTTATTGAGAGGCTACCTCTCAAAGTGGCACTATGAAGATAATAGAAGAATTTTGTTTCTCTCACTTTTGTAATATTTCTATGTGTTCAACATATTTTATCTTGTAGGTTCATTACAAGTGGTATCGAAGCTCTTTCTAGGGAAATTGCTATATGCAGTTTTACTAATTTAGGGCCATCTATAAATATCCATCGTATGCTCTAACCTCCCTCTAGAGGGATCTTGGTGGTTAGAAAGTGGTTATAGCTATAGTTGAACTAAATCTATTACCCATGTTTTCACAAAAAAATTCTCCTTGCAAGTAATTTTTGTTCTTTTAGGTTAGAAACCTTATGATGAGGGTTTTCAAATATCCTTAGAAGAGTTGTCCTTCTTGGCTAAGATAGATTTATCATAAAGTGTATAGTGAAGTGATGACTAATTTAGCTCTAATACCTAGGCCTCATATAGCCTTCTGCTTCCTCTTTTAAATCAAGAAAAGAGATATTCAATAGAGACACTAAAACTACCATAATTCATGGGCTCTTTCAAAAGAGATCATGAAAAAAGGGCTAAGGGGTTATTTTACAATTTTGATCAACCATGGAAAAAGAGTCACAAGCGTTGACAAGAATGCTTGTATCTCATCAACTCTACAATATTGATCAATAATTTTAAAGAATTTTCAAATTGAAAAGAAGAATTAGCTTCCCCTAAGTAACAATCCATGCTTAAAACTCATATTTTTTCATGTATTGATTGTGTTTTATTTTCCCCAAACACTTAAGGTCATTGATCATGATATCAAAAGGAAAAAGCTAGTGGTCTTAGTAGATAGTGATAGCACTCATAATTTTATCAACTAAAAATTGGACAACTACCTACATTGCTATGTGCATGCTTGCAATTATTTTTAAATTAGGATGGCCAATATACAACAGTTTCCTATAGAGGAATGTATCATAACATTAGAATTACCTTGGGGATTATCAATGACCATTAGTATTCTTTATATTTCCTTTGGTGGTGTAGATGTGGTATTGGGTGTCTAGTGGTTACAAACCTTAGGTCCAGTCACTTGTGATTATTCCCATATTTCGCTCAAATTTCACTATGATGTCCAATAATTTATATATTGGTTATATTGAAGGTAGGATAAGTTTAGATGGTCAAATCTCATCATATAAAAATTATTAAAGAAAGAGAGTTTTGGTATTCTATCCCAATTTCATTCTCTCAAGGTTCAACCTCCTTTTCCTTCCTCTCCTTTGCCAAATTTGCTATACCTCCTTGATAAGTATCAAATAGTTTTGAAGGAACCCAAAGGATTAGCTCATTTAAGGTCCCATGTCCGTTCCAATCTCTTCATTCCAAGAAGCCATCCTCTTGATATTCATCCTTATTAGTACCCTTTTGAGAAAAATAACATGAAATCTAGAAAATAGTCAAGGAGACCCATGAGAGGAAGGTATCATTCACCATAGTAACAATCCTTAATCCTCTCTTGTAATTATGGTTCCTAAGGAATATGAGGGTTCATGGATGTGCCTATATTTTTGAACTCAATAAATTAACCATCAAGGATAATTTCCCTATCCCTTTTATTGATGATTTTCTAAATGACCTCTTAGGGGCTTGATTTTCACTAAGTTGAATTTTTTTAAGGCTATCACCAAATTTAAATAAAATAAGATGATATTCCTAAAATTGGCTTTTGGTAATGATTTTTGGTCATGATCTTCATCTTATCCAATTCCCTCTCTAATTTTAGAGCCTCATAAGTATAATGTTACATTACTACTTTTATGAATTCATTTTTGTCTTCTTTGATAACATTCCATTTATAATAGAAAATAGACTAATTCTCTTTGTCATGTGGAGATAACTATCATGATCTTATGCGATAATCTCTCTTTTCCAAGAACTCAAAGTGTGCCATTTGAGTTCAATAGGTAGAGTATTCCGGCCATATTATTTCACAATCGGGTGCCTAGGTTTATCCCAAGAATATTGCAATAATGCAAGAGTTCCCATGTATTAAATCCCTTAGAATATTGAATGGTTTTGTGGGCTCAACATGATACTATTAAAAATTTATGCATAATTATCACAACATTTTTGGGCTATTAACCAATTTCCTCAAAAATAACTTCTTGAATTGGTTAAATAAATTAGTAGAGGTGGCCCTTAATGCACTCAATTTTTTTGAGTTCTACTCTACTTTTGACCCTATTATATTTTTAGAATCCCTTCACTTTGGAGTGATTATTTGGCATGGGCATAGGTGCACTATTGATGCAAGATAGTTGGACCTTAACATTTACCATAACTTACTCAATTAATTTTGGTTTAATCAACATGTAAAAATAAATGATAGTTATCATCCATACTGACATGTAATAATGGAATCCTTACCTATTGGGATATAAATCATAGGTAAAAACAAATTATCATAGCTTTAAATATATATTTTGTAGTAAATAGTCTCCTGCTTGAAACAATAAAAATGGGTGGTGAAGAAACATGAATATGACTATGAGATTTCCTACAAGAATTGTAAGGAAAATGTGAAAGTAAATGCCATCTCATGTCAATATGAAGAGGAAGGATCCATCTATTCTCTTTTCATATTATTTCCCAATTAAATAAATGAGACCCAAAATGAATGAGATACTCTATATGAGCTTGTGTCATGAGTAGAACAATGATAAACTTCAAAGATTAAAATTCAACATTTAACCCTTATAATTTTTGTAATAGAGTGCAAGATGATCTGTAGAAGGCTTGTAATGAACAATATCACATTCAAGAATATGTGGAAGTTTAGGAAATATTGTATTACCTATTGCTTGTTCTCTCACCATAAGATAATTGTTTGCAATATGACACTCACTTGTGCATCTTGTTCAACACAATTCTATTGTTATTATTATTTGTTATCTACTTATTCCATCCAAAAACCATTTATTCTATTTGTGCTTTGAATTTAGGGTTTAAGTCATATGATGGTTCACCAAGCATTTCCATGAATAATGTAGCACCTAGTGCAACTTCTTTTGTGTAAGAAATGTGTGTTGGATGAGTTCTCTTTGAACCTATATAATTAATTCTTCAATGAACTATTCCCTCTTTATGACATCATCAATTTCTTATAGAATTTTTGAACACAACTCCATAAATTGTTGGTTGTACTTGCACAAATATCTCTTAAGATTTTCTTATCATCTTTAAAATAAAAATATTTTTATGAGACATTTTTGGATACTCAAATTCTACAAAGATATTTTTCTTAATATTCTCTAGTTTAATTTTAGTTCCAACTTTATTAAAGTTAGAATAATTGTCTTGTGCTCTTCTTATAAAAGTGACTGAAAATAGTTGAATCTTTTAGACATTATTATTGGCATTCTTCACCCTCCAGGAAATCTAACAAGATTTTAAGTGTCTAGATGTGTTTATGTTCCTTGTACAAGGCTTCGCCAATAGATTCATCACTTATAAATGATAATAGGATTTTGTAATATATTGGAACTAATGATCTTTGGTACTCACATAACTTTGGTCTTCACTTGAAAATTGATATGAGAAAAACATTTAAAACTAGAAATTCTATTTTCAAGGACAATATCACCACCTTTGTCACCAAATTTTTTTGGTGTTTCTTTAGTGTATTATTGTAGGGTATGCACTATAAAATTATATGCATGTATTCAAAATTATCATAATATTCTCTCCAATTGTTTGAATATACACATAAAATAGTTCTAATGATACCTTGGATCATAATCATTTGACCACATACATTCAATCTCAACAGTGTTAACATTCGATACATACATATAAGTGTTCCATTCATCTTGTTGATATTCTCATATGATTGCTTAAACCTTCCACATATAAATGACACATCCATGTGATCTTCATTATGAATGCTCTCAAGTTTGTACCACCTCATTTGTGCTTGGTATGTCTTCTTTTAATTCTCTAATCTTCACATAATTTTCTTGACACATTATCCATTCAACATTGTTATTGCCTATAACCTTCAAATGAATTCATCCTAGATTTTGACTAGATATTCTCTAGAATGACAAGGAATTACTCCATAGAGAGTTTCTACATGTTTATCTACTACTAACATCTTTACCTAGAGTAACATCTTTAAATAATTTGTAGCATAAAGGAGTTAAGAAATTACTTCAAGATTCATTGATTAATGAAAATGTTAATATTGTGAATTGGAGGATGTATGAATTAATATCACCTCTAACAAATAATTCTACTATACACATACAATTTGAATCCAAATACTTTAATTGAGTAGTTAGGTTAGGTGTCCATGTAATAAATTACTATGAGTATTTTGTCATTGGGAAGTCCATCTTGATAACCATTCCAACAAGTGTTTTGGAAATCTAACCCAAAATTATTCACATAAATGATACCAAATAAATTATTATCCATTCTCAATTTTTTGAACCTCTTAATATCTTAGCTTTAATAAAAAAAATTTATGATTTTTTTTTACATATTCCATTATGCATCATTTGTTAAGACATTACAACAAATAGTAAAACCTCAAAGGAGGTCTTGGCAATAAAACCAAAATGTTAATGATTCTACTTAGCATTTAACCCTTTTATGTGTTTTATGATTAACTCCTAATTGTAGCTTTTACACACTAACTTCACAATCCAAGTCTCACCCAAAGCATGAGAAGAGTTCATTACCTTCCTTAGAGAATTGTACAAAATACAAAATAGGACTATATAAGGCATTACTACTCAAGATAACACATTTTATTCACACAAAGAGAGTGAAAATTCATGCTAATAATTATTCATCTATATTAGAACCACACTTCTCTATTCATTTATCATCTCCATTATCATCTTATTTTCACTCTAGATCTCTATTACAAAGTTAATTTGGGGTTATATATAGTCAATTTTTTCTCCGTATTCTCACAAATATATGCACCGAAATTATATAGAATAATTATATGCACAAATATGTGTGATGTTCAAACATGTGTGTAACCTACATTTGGAACATATACATGTGTACATTATTTAACTTGTTACAAACTTTAACAAGTTCCACAAGATGAAGCGAACAAAATATCTCGAAGAGATGTGGTCTCATCAATCTGAATGATTGGAAGATATTAAAAAAATACCTGTTTATTGAAAAAAGGCCTTGAAATTTTGTAAGCAATGGAATTGGTATTGCCCAACTTGTGTGAAAATTGGAACTTTAGAATAGAATATCAATGTCCATCAGAACACAATTGAAAATGATTTTTTGTGAGATGTTGTAGTTTCTTGTGCCTTTATAGACATGCATGCGGAATGTGAAATCAAATATAGAAACAAAAATTAAAATAATTACACCACTTATTATTCAACATAAATGAAAATATATAAAAAAAAATTTGGGTGTAGAAAATGGAAATCACTATCCATTAATTTTATACTATGTTATATGAGAATAACAAAGGGACAATTGTTTATATATAGTGGTGCAAATTAAAATAACAAACCAAAAGAACTCTCAATAAATCCTTAAAAGAACATTCCTTATTTTGCATACATATATATAAGGGCCACATGCAACTATAACTTCTAATAAAACTACCCCTTCCTTTATGCTTTGATGGATGTCCTTACCCCGTTCCAAAGCTCCCATTTTGGCACAGGTAGGGAGGGCGTTGATAAAGGTTTTCGAGTTTGGATTTACACCTACCAGTTACATATACTTGAACAACTTGAATGTTTCCTGAACTCTTCAATAAATCCATTATGTGCATATTCTACAACCATTGCATTCCATACACCTTGCACTTGCACACAAAAAGCCACAAAATAGAGCCCATGACATTGGTTCAATTGAGTGGGAAGGGATAGATATGTAAATTAAAAATTATCTATAATTTAAAAGTAACTATGGGTGGAAATGTGTAGAGTAGTCATGACATAAAAAAGATGGACATAACAAAGTTAGAAAGGTTGGATAAAAGACTAACAAAACAGAGTTAGAAAAGTCAAGAAGTCAAAGAGCTTAGTGTATGCTCTTTAAGCCCAACCCTCCCTACATACTTGTTGCTTCTGCGAGGGCCTGTAGTTACTCTTTGGTGGCTATATTTTTTCCTACTTTCCCTCTGAGGGTGTGCCCTATCTCATATGCCAAACCTTCTATGTTGGTGGTTTGTGGGGAGGATGTTGCTGAGAATGAGGATTTCTACTAGTGATAGGTTTTGGTATGTCATTTCTCCAACCTCTGGCCCTTTCTTCTCGACTTGCACAAGTGGGTTTTATATTCTTGGAAGACCTTAGTGGCTGGTAAGATTGAGCTATTCCCTTGTGCTAAAGTTTCTTTCATTTATACCTTTGCTGTATTGAGCACTCTTGTTTGATGTTGGGTAGGCTTTGGGCTTGGGGAGAGCACTCTCTCTCACTCAATCCCTGGACATCTTCCTTCAATCAACTTACCAAACTTCTCAATGTGCATCCAGTGTGTATTTGACTTCTGAATCCCCCCCTTCAATTTTGGGAGGTGACATGCTATGAGGTCATTAACAACTCTATTGGTCATTTTTTTTGAATGTTAATGATTCTGCTTCTTTTATGGGCCATTCAACCTTTTCTTGGATTCTAGTGGATATTGATCTCTCTGCCTCTTCACAAAGATGTGGTTTTGCTAGTTGGGAATCAACCCTGTTCTCAATCACTCGATTATGAGGGCCTTACTTTTAGTTGTCGTCATTATTTTGCTACTAGTCACTTGGCTTTGGCTTGCTCTCTTTTGTGTCGTAAAGGTGCGACTACATGGTGGAAAGATGTTAATGATGATCTCCTTACTATTCTATCTTTTTCCTCTCTTGAGGATACCTCCTCCCAAGCTTCTAATGAAAAATCTACTCCTAGCATTGTTTTGGTTTGTCCCAAGGTTCTGCTTGGTGTTTCTCCTCTTCCATGTGCTTCTCCTGCTCCCTTGGTTGCTTTGGCTCTACCCTAGGGATCTTTTAAGGATGACACCTGCTATTCTCTTTCTTTCCAACTCCTCCCTTGTGTGTTGATGGTCTTCCCATGGGGGCATCTCATGTCCCCCCTATCGGTGGGTTTTCAGATGATAGTATCAGTTGGACTGTTGTTCATTGAAGGAGGTCTCCTATCTACCCCTTCCTTTTCTCATTCTAGAGACTTGTTGGATAAGTCTGTTGTATAAGGTTGAGACCCTTGTTTCTAGTTTCTTTTTGGTTCTTTGCTCTGATCAAAAGTATTATTGGTCTCTTTTTGGTTCTTTTTAGTCTCACATCTAGTGAGATTTGAAGTGCTTGCCTTGATGTTTTTTTTTTTTTCTATATTGGATTTGGGCCCTTCTCGTTTTATCTTAATCAAAACACTCTACAATTTGATTCTTGTTGACTTATAAAATTAAAGGCTCCCCTATATTAATATGAACATTTAAAAATGCTCTAAAAAATTTTATTGCATGGACTGCCACCAAGCACACTGTCGGTCACATAGACCAATAGAAATAATGCCTATATGCCAAGTATCCATACATACTAGAGAAAACATGTAACCCAAAAGTTATTCATTTTTATTATTCCTTTGTCATTCAAAAAATAAATATAGTGCCATTCACATGTGGGAAAAACTCAAAAGCTACCATGCCCACTATAGCTACTAATCCAAATACATATGGCACATGACCATTGGTTAGGAGGACCAATACGATTTTCTCAGAAACCTCCATGTGTCTACTACAAAATTCCCTGTAGCAAAATACACAAAATCGTGATAAAAAAAATCAATTGGACATCAAATTTGATTGCATATAGACTTGAATCTAGTGACCAAATCCATTTAATATGACAACTTAGGTTCATAAAAGTGAAAAAAATTGGAGTTTGAATGAGAGATGTGGGGGAAATTATAATGAATATAATTCTTGGGTTTGCCAACATGTAAGCTTTGAAACCGTGAATGCAAGTTGCTGACTATGACATAGTTTAGAAACATTGGAAATATAGTCTCACCTACTCCAACTAAATCTACCCTCTCAATGGTAGCCTCTGTATTAGCATTAGATTTCAGTCAATCTTAGTATTAAAGACAAAAAGTGAAATCAGATCTATGCAAGGATTTGAATAGTTTGATATTAATTCCTCCAACCTCTTCACTGTTTTGTCAGCTATCTTTACACATTTTGTGGGTGGTCTAAAATACAATATTTTATGTTCTCAATAGTTGTTTAAGTTTCCATATAATGGATGAATCTGCATTTTTTTAAGTACTCCCAAATGGAGTCTAGCTCCATAGAGCTGTAAGGAATCAATATGTGAGTAGAGTTCTATAGGGAAGAGATGGCAAGGAGAGTGTGATGGTATTTTTCTGGTATTCAATGAGTAGTAGCTCTAAGAAGTCTGTAATGGTGGTTGTGTTTATGAAAGAGCTAAATATTTGTAAGCTGTAAGGAAATGAATGACTGTAATGTTTGTATGGCTTAATGAGCAACAACTCAAAAAAATTATGTAATGTTTTCATTTGATGAATAGAAAATTCCAATGTATGTTTGTGTCCCATTTATGTTTGTTTTCTCTACTTTCTTATAACCTTGCATTTCTACATCTGGTATTAGAGCACGAAGACCCTAGAGAGTAGAAGATTGTGGGAGAGTTTATTGTTAAAGAGTTTGAGAAGATCCCTGAGTTGCATGGAGAAAGGGATACTCCCAAGAAATCCAAGTTGTAGTTGTATGAAGCCTGATATCATGAAGGAGTTGGAGGATATTTCAAAGGATTCATTTCGAAGAAATATTCCACCAGTCAAAAATAAAGGAGAGTTTGAAGAAATCACGTTATGAGTCATGCTCAAAGGAGATGCAGTTTTAAAGTTGCCAATGTTTTATTTTTGAGGAGT
This sequence comes from Sequoia sempervirens, assembly GCA_007258455.2. Taxonomy (NCBI): domain Eukaryota; kingdom Viridiplantae; phylum Streptophyta; class Pinopsida; order Cupressales; family Cupressaceae; genus Sequoia; species Sequoia sempervirens. Next base: position 24,740 of record VDFB02344367.1, read on the forward strand.
TGATGCAAGATCTGAAAGTTCGCTTCCAAGGAGGTTATAGATATAATCCTCCAGACATATTGAAGGTTGCATCCATCACCCAAAAAGAAAGGGTTTGCAAGGTTTGACAAAGATCAAGGTATTGGTTCCGAAATCAATAGATGCAATGAGTCCTAAAGAGTAGCCACTCTCTCATATTCAGACTCAACGGGTTGATATGGCCAACGAACAAGATTCAGTTAGAGAGAAAAATCTCCTACACTTTTGGCTCTGTTAAACTAGGGAGGGTAATCCCAATCAGTATATTTATAGATACTTGTGTGCTAAAGTACCAAATACACTATGAACAAATGTTTCTCCTTCAATTGTTTGAATGACACAACACCCTAAAGGTTTGGCTAACCTTCATGACAGTGTTTAACTCAAACATGAGAGATGTAATAAAATGAGCTCAACATACAAAAAAACTAATATTTATAAGTATATTTGAATTAAAAGATGATCATTTGTTGCATTAACCAATGAATGTAACATGAATAGCACACTTAGATCAATGCCTCATCCTTGGAATTGAGTCAACTCAAACACATACATAATTTGATAAAAAATTTCACACCTGACAGTATATGAAGCTTTGATATGTTACATTACAACATTTTAGCATTGTGTCTTAACCTCTACTTTTTACTAGCATCCTAGCACTTAGTTCAATACAAACTTACAGCCATATTCAAGCACCTACATTAATTATTTAAATTAATAAACAAGAATAGAGCCACACATCTATCTTAAATTGATAGAGACAAATAAGAAAAACCTTGATTGTATTATTCATAATCTATAAAACCAGTACAAAGGAGAATTAAATAGTATCAAACTTGAAACATTCTAAATTATTTTGCTAGTATTGTAATCAAAATTACATAACTATTGATAGACTCAGACCCTAAAACTTAACTCTAAAATGCTCTGTATTCTCATCAAAATGTTCTTTGTGATTAATTACAAAACAACTAAGTGAATATTTATCGAAATGAGAAAGTAGGATATTATGAAAAGGGACATTGAATTGAATACTTGTAGAGGGAATAAGTTTCTATTTGTAAATATGTATTTTTTTCCTAGTTCTCCCTCTATAAGTTGTAATGTTATGCCTAAAACACAACCATGTCCTCAAAGAAAGGTGTTCATTAGTGAAAGATATGACCCTTTGGATTTCAATCAAATCCAAGGTTACCCACATTCTATCCCAAGAATAATTAATGAATGTTTTCCTAAGTTTAGAGGAGGTTTTGAAGAATCAACATCACAACATGTACAAGGTTTTCTTGATGTAATGGAAGATTGTCAAATGGTAGAGGAAGATGTTGTCATGAATTTTTTTGTAAGAACTTTAGAAAATGATGCTGAGTACTGGTTTTCTAGTTTACCTGTGCATTCCATAGATTCATGGCATGAGCTCACAATGCATTTCATTGATTATTTTGAAGAAGAGTCAATAGACAATGTATGCTTGACTGAGGAAAGAAATTTGCATACCCAAGAAGAATATGAAGAGAAATATAAAAATGAGGTTGAACTTATGTCATCTATGGATACATTGTGTGACATAGAAAGATTGAAGGGTGAATCCATCTATGATTTTCATGATAGATTCGTGAAAGTTCTACTTGATATACTAGAATCATAAAGACCTGATGAGTTATTTTGTATTGATTTGTTCTGTGAGAATTGTGAGGTAGGTCTTGAGTACTATGCCAACTCATTTGAAGCCTTCTAATTTTAAATGCATATATCGATGGATTTTAGTAATTGAGGAAATGATAGATAAATATGGAAGTAATCTCCTAACTCAATTATGTGGTGGTACTTTTGCAAGACTCAATCCAATAGATGTAGATGGTATAGTAGAAGACAAGAACGATGCATCATTTGGTGATGAGGAAGTTGTTTTTGAACAACCTATAGAAGAAATAAACCCATATGAAGATTGTAGCCATAATGGTCATGAAGAGATAGATGAAACATCTGAAGTTTCTTCTATTTGCTTTGAAAATACAAAAATAGAGAGCCAATTTTCTATATCAAAAGAGGGCTACAATGGTGTAGATGGTGTTAGAAACCAAGATCTGAAATGCAAACCAGAAAAGCCTTCCACATAAGAGAAAAATAGAAAAAGCAAGAGCTTTGCAAAAGATATATGCAAAATAATATTATTTAGGAATTCAATAATTACAAGATATGATTTTCTTTATAAAAGAAAAGATGCATAACCCTAATCTTATCTTGAGCAACAAGATAGCTCAACAAGATAAGGATGAGAATAATAAACCTAGGAATTAAATATTACCTAAGTAAAGTTATGCAAGTGTAATTAAATATTAATTACACTAACACCCCCCATAAGTGCAACTTAGGGAGACTAACAAAGCATGCACCAAAAACTAAGATGAATGCAAGAAAGCATGAATGGGTCCCGACAACAAGGCCTGATCAGGTACCCAAGTACAAATGCAATAATGAGGTAGAGAAGGAAAACCAAGTGGGACAAAACTCCCCTACAATGAGATGACTACTGCAAAGAAGCACTGGAAGAACACTAGAACCGCAATTCGACAAGCAAGGAAAGATACTTATGTCTGCAAGAAACCAAAAATGGAATCATAATAATGCGACAGTAGACTCGATGCCACGAAACACTGGATAACTCACAAACTGGAACAACCTTGGAATCTATGAAGCAATAGTAGATGAAATTATGAAATAACATGGAAACCATGTATCTCGATGTTGATCCCAAATTGAGACTGAAACTCTTCCATGGGAAGGAGTACCATAAAGACTCTGGAACATTAACTATAAAAACATGGCCCTCAAACTGAGAAGGATCTGAACCAATGCGGATCAAGAAACATAAACTCTCAACTAAAGTGTGAACCGATGTGAATTTGATATGTGTCAAGCTAGAGAAAAAATGTGGCCAAAATAAACTAAGAAACCAGATAACCCATGCGAGTTTCCATCAAAACAAGATGGAGAACAAAGTGCATGCACACTCTAATACGATTATTATGCAAGAAACCCCCCTGATGGAACTTTATCTCAGTTCATTTATTACAATAACCCAACGATTGTAAAAGGAGAGAATGCAAAACATGCATAAACAAAAAATAAAAATAAACCTCAGATCTATGTAGAGGACTGAACCAAATTTCCAACACCATAAGAATGATGAAAAAAGGATCACTGAGTCAAAAGATATGCCCTCCAGAGTGAAATCTGAACATCTGACTTCAACAGGAAAAAAATCCCATTAAACAGCAAAATCTCTGAAAACAAATTGCACCATTAGAAAATTGGGCTTGCAGGTTTTCCGACAATAGCTTGTTTCAAAAAAATTCTCCTTTGGGATCAAAAGTTATGATAAAATGAAAAAAATGGCTATCTAGAGGAAAATTAGGGTCTACACAGGCTAAATGGGTGCAAAAAAAAGCACCTTTTCAACTAGGCCTCTAGTCCGCCATATGACCAGGGGTGCAGCTGGGAAAAAAAAGGCCCGCCACCAGGAGGGTGGTAGGGCAGCTAGGTGAGGGTGAGCGGTGCCACTAGTGGCACCACCACTGACTATAGCGTTCGACGGTAGGGATAGGACAATGGGTGGAGAGAACCAACGGGAGGTGAAAAAAGTCGACGCTCGGAAAATAAACGACGACGAATAGAACTAGTCGGTGGGGCCTAGAGAGATAAGGTTGGTCGGCGGAAAATGAAAGGGGTCGGTGGTGGAAGTAGGGGCCAGGAATACAATGCCGACAGGGAAAAAACTGGTGGAGAGGTTGATGGGACGAGCGGTCGGAGAAAGGATTGTCAATGACAAGGTACAAATTTACCAAAAATACAGTCCATAGAAAAAAATCAAAACCCCATATAATTTTTTTAATAAAATGCCTCATAAAATATTTTATGCCCAAAATTTTGAATTGCTCAAAATTTTTAATAAAGCCCCAAATTTTTTTTTTGTAGAACATATTAAAATTTTTATATTTTTTTCTGCAACTATATCGTACCCTGTACCTAGCGGGCAGTATAGCCTGTTGGGTAATTTTTTTGCCTCACGAACAACTGACGTAGAATATAGGTGAGTTATCTATCAATTTTTGTCTCTCAGATGCTCTGGATCTGATGGCGAGGTCCGATCTGCCTGAAAATGCACCAGAAGATTCGCAACTCCCAGATCTGGCAAATCTTCAAACCCTCATAACTCTGGCATAAAATGTCAGATTTAGGCGAAACAAAAGTCGATGTTGACTTTTTCAATAACCCTGGACTCAAAAATAAGCTTAGATTTCCTCCAACGTGTGCCAAAAGTAACCATGCAAGAGCACCCAAATAGAGAGACAAACTCAAGGTATGAAACCCTTGAGGAATCTCGAATGAACTCTACAATGATTTTCTCCATAAATTTGAGAAGGGGCTGCAAATCAAGGCTTTGATACCATGTTAGAAACCAAGATCTGAAATGAAAACTAGGAAATCCTTCCACATAAGAGAAAAACATAATAAGTAAGAGCTTTGCAAAAGATATGCAAAATAATATTATTCAGGAATTCAATAATTACAAGATATGATTTGATTTATAAAAGCAAAGATGCATAACCCTAATCTTATCTCTAGCAACAAGATAGCTCAACAAGAAAAGGATGAGAATAATAAACCTAGGGATTAAATATTACCTAAGTAAAGTTATGCAAGTGTAATTAAATATTAATTACACTAATAGATGGTACTGAAAGTATTTTCTCCTCTATGGAATTTGAATATACAGTTGAAGATCATGCTGATTCTGAAGTCTCATGTCTTCATGATGAGATCAATGGTGTTGTAAATGGAAGTTTGCAACCAGCTGAAAAGAATTCTTGTATGGGTGATCACGATGATTTCAATTCTATTTGCAGCCCTAGTGACTGTGATTCCTCTCATGAGGAAAAAGTAGAATTAATCTCTTCAAGTGGAAAGTGTTCCAACAAGGAAAATGATGACAATACTTTTGAAGGCTCACAAGAACAAGATGATGGATATGAAATGAATATCTTGTTTGAAGAAGACACGTGTAATCATAATTTCCATGGTACACTTGGTCATGGAAATTCTACAAGTGAGTGTAGCATTGATAAAAGCTTTCATAATGATAAAAAAGGAACTCCTGTTTTGTTTGATTCTTTACTTTCTTCTAATCCTTTTGCTTCCTTTGAAGTTATCACTAAGTGTTTGCATGATGATAGCATTGATATAGTTGTACATGAAATTGAAAGTGTGGAGACAAATATTAGTACAACTAATGATGCCCTTTATGATGAGTTTGCACTTGAAGAATGTAATTGTGTCAATCACATGGATGCATATGAGGATCTCTTTTTTGGATCTGCAACTCATAGTTTTCCTCATAAGAAGTATGCTTCAGATTGTCATGTTGAGGCAACAGGAGGTGATGTTGATTTTGATACTTCTTGCATTGATGAATATGTTTTGAATACTCATTATGATGAATTTGTTACAAACAAAGATTCTGAGTCATTAGAGTGTGCATATGAGGTTTTCTTATATGATAATATATGAAGAATGAAAATGACCTTGTCCATGAACATCATCATGAAGAATGCCTAACTTCATGCTTAAACAACTACTACTCATATCATCAAAATTTTCTTTGTTAGTAATCTCAGTCCAAACTTTGGGAAAAATTTGAGGAAATGGGTTTTCTCTAAATAATTGATTATGGCTGCACACATAAAATATTGCCTCCAGGGGTCACCATTTGTGCGCAGTGAAATTTCTCTATATGGGTTGTAGGCACAATTAAAATTTGCCTATTTTCTAAAGTTCTCAAATGGCAATATTAAAAATATTGTGTATTTGTAAAAGATGCATTGAGGGAAAACATAAATGCAATTTCAAATTTTTGGGAGAAAAACAAGTTTAATTCTTGCTTTCTATTGGCCAAAGTCACAAAAGCATGACAACACAACTTTGCATGAAAAAACTCTTCTTGGGTCACTGATTTGATTTACATATCCCATTTTACATTCACGATTAGTGATGGAAATCCCTTTTCATCTCCTGATCTCATTGGCGATGGGAGATATGCACGTGTGAGTGGCCACCGTGCCAATTGAAAGGAGTCAAGTCCGATGGTGCAGAGGATAAATCTCACACGGGTTGAGTACATTGTGAGAAGAATGGGAGCATTGAAGTGAGATATGCACATCCATCAAAGCATCAAGGATAGAGGAATTATGTTGGGAGTGTTGGCACCATGAGAGGTGCTTGTTGTGCATGGGGCAGCCATTATACCGGTTGAATGAGTTTGAGATTGCAATGAAATGTCTCAAGATTTGTTTGAAGAAATTCTATTTATCTTTTCACCATATTCCCTTTTCATTATGCTCAAATTAATTGTGAAGTGGAATGACTGTGCTTGCTGGAAGGTCAAATTGATATTGCGAAATGAAATATTCTTACAGTGGAGCGGCTAGGGTAGAAGTTTTCAACTTCTGTACTTCAACATCATAACTTTGTGAATGTTGTGTGTGTGCTATGCAAACCGTCTGCTGTGGAAAACCCTAACTTGCCTATTGCAGATATATTTTTCATTGCCATATTCTATTCGTGATGGAGTGATATCTCATTTTCCTCCTCACCAATTGTTGGTAGATATTAGTTCTTCCAAATCTTATTAGAGATGGGTGAAGCTGTTTTGATTTCCATTAGGAATCATTAATAATTGCCACCTTTTCCATAGTGTATTAACGATATGCAAAGGTATCTGGGAAGTGTGAGTAAATGATGGTGGGCCCCGTAATTCATTTTAATATTATCGTTTGATAATGTTGTAAAGGTGAGCAAAAAGGAAAAATGTGAAATACATGGGAAGTATGTTTTTGCAACCCAATAAATTTTAATTATTACCTTCACCATTTAAATATAAATTTTCAAGTGAGAAGGTAAATTAAAATAAAAGGTGCAAGTGAATTGAGTAAATTATTTTATTGCTCAGGAAACAAAAAATCGCTCATCGTTAATAAGCTTTTATTTTTCACACTAAATTTGCGATGTGCAAGTGGTGGGCCCATGAGCAAGTAATTGCTTTTTCTTTTAAAAGTGGAAAGTTAATTCAAGGTGATTGAAATAATGAAGGCATGGGTAATTTTTTATTTATCCAATAAAGTGAAATTAAATTCTTCCCAATAAAGTTAAAAAATTTATTTGCTGGGCATTGAAACAATGCATTTCACGAA